>JAGDQP010002642.1:56231-102214 GCA_022664845.1 Lepisma saccharinum | reverse complement strand
CATCCGTCTCCCATTTCACACCTTTTTAGGGCTAAAGAACTTGGCTCCACTTTTTGCACCTCTGGTGTTTTTGTTCGGATTAGTACTTACCGTATGAAATTTGGATTTGATAGCTTAAACCATTCTGGAGATATCAGAACTTATTTTATATAACACTATAAAAATTAGAATCCGGAAATGATCCTTTTTGGACACGCTTTCCATGATTACCGGAAGTGGTATGGACATAGGATTTCGAACTCTCATATTGTCCTGATATTACGAGCAAAATTTCATTAAAATTGGTTGAGGGGAAGAAAACGGTCCTTATTCGCAGTACTCCTCTCAGCTCAAAAGATGGTAACCTAAACTCAAAAAAATTGAAGTGTGTTTTTTGGTAGTTTAGCGATATCTCGGTCAGATTTGCACCTACGGTGATAGTTTTTTAATTGAAGATTTTTTAAGCTCTAGAAGATGGTAATTGTTTTATTTATGTTAGGGCAAAATTCAAATTTTTAGAGAGGTTAGAAAATTTGAAAATTGAATTTAAAAAAACTTATACAACAGTTGACTCGATAAAATACAAGTTATATATATTTTGTGGTTCTATAATCATTATTTTTTTTATTTTTTTTAAGTGGTAGAACATAACCATAAATAAGACACGTGACCGGGCTTCTTACGTAACACGTGCACTTTAAATACAAGTTCGAAAGCAACGTTTTGCAGGTCGCTTTCGTGGATGACTGGGCAAGACGTCGGCTTCTTGAGTGAAAGGTTTCGGGTTCAAGTCCCGCCCGGAACAACACTTTTTTCTTTCAAAAAATAATTTAATATGTTCATATTTATTTTTTAATAATTGCTAGAATGTATATAAATAAGTGATTACTACTGAAAGCTAGAGTGTGTCCGGATCCACACCGAGCGAGGTGTGCAAGTGAGCACGTTGCGTCCGAAAGGAGCTGGGCGGCAAATCTGTGGAGGGGCTCCGGTTAGCAATGGGCATCACAAAAGTGCTTTTAACATTCTCTTCCACCTATTATTTGGTACACATAACATTCATTTTATCTTTATCTTATCTCAATTTCTGTACTGTTCATTTGCACGGTCGAGACAGTCGTAATGAAACAAACTTTGTAGACACCCTTTTCTTAAACAATTCGTACTAAAAAGTAAAATAATAATAATAATTTTGTTCATGCATGATTAAAAAGAAATTCATGGTGAAGCATACCATTTTGCAGAGCTTGAAAAAATATTTAATTAAAAAAAAGGTCATCGTAGGTGCAAATCCAATAGAGATATCGCTAAACTACCAAAAACACACTTTAATTTATTTTTTGGGTTAGGCTAGTATCTTTTGAGCTGAAATTTAGTGGAAAGCCATCATTTTTGATGCTGAAAATGATAGTATTTTTTTATCACTGTTCCTGCCAAGGTACTTTTCACCATCTTATTCTGCTAGGCCCTTTGTGTTACGTTCAACTTCTCATACTGCACGAAGTGTATTAGAACCTTAATTAAAATTTTAACTTCTTCATTTGCTAATGACAATTATTTTTCACGGTGTTAGCTTCGTTCAGCCTGGTTTACGATAAAAGACAATAAATGATCGTATCTTAATGTGACAATACTTACCCTAAATTTGATTTATTCCTAAAATTGTCAAAATATGTTCATTTCATAATTCGTGATGACAAAAAGGACATGCATACACATGTATTTATACACCCAATACATACAGACAAAATGTAACACATATATCCAATGTTACATTTTCCTCGCATTTGAACTTAGTAATTTATGGCTTCTGTCTTCAGTTGGCAAGATGGAGTAGAGGATAGATACGTGCTCGACTTTTCAGTACGAAAACATGACAACATATTTTCAAACCCTGTTCAAGTCAAAGTTTTACAAAGAGATCTTGAAGAATCTAATCATAACTTCTCACACAAAACGGAGAATCGTTCAGACTGTGAAATGAAACACCTGAGTCACTATAGAGAGGAATACGATTTACGAATGTTGATTGGGAAAGTCCAATTAAGTATCTTTGGTTACTAGGACAATTATGAACACGTCATTGATCTGAAGTATCCACTTTTCATGTTATTATTCTTAGAAAGAAACCCTATACTATTTGTTAAGCACGTTTTAAGTAAAGTTACCTGTGGAGTATCGCTATCGTGCTAGACTTCCAATTAGAAAACCTCGTTTTGATTCCCCACCAGCCAGTATATTTTTCACATAAAATAATGGCTGCAAACAGATTTTCGTCTTAGGTTAGAGAACTTACGAGGCATTACTGGCGAGAATCCGAGTAAACAGTGTGTGTTCTTTAGCGTACTTTTCATGTTTTTCATTGGTCTTTCTCTCTTCGTTCCTTTCTTGATGTATTGTTATCATGTTTTCGCTGCGTCTTTTCTTCTTCTTCTCTTGATCTTTATGTTTTATCTTACTTTACACACACTCTCTCTGTTTGTGCGTGCTCCTCAGCCAAATTCGAGCCACTTTCGATGGCCCGGTGACAGGGCCTGACCCAAACACAAGTGACCCGCTAAAGCGATTGACCCGGTCTGGATAAACTATTTAACTGGGATTTTCGGGGTCGTATTTTTCGTGCTCTCGGGGTAACATCTCCGATCCTGGTCGCTCCTGCAAGAAAGACTGTTCAAACGCAATGAAATAATTAATATATCTCCTTCAACCTCCGAGTTATCAGATCTAAATCGAATCACCGCGTCCGAAATGGGGTTCGAATCTTAAACCTGATGTCACAGTCCAAAACCTGACCAGCATCCCCCGACAGCCGTGGTGACCCGTTTCAGCTCTGCCGTGTTCATTCCATCTGTGCGAATTGTTATAAATACTAGTTCATTAGTGTTGTAATTATTTGAACGTTATATTCGCAATAGGTGGATTATAGAGTGGCATGTCCAGAACATCTATATGTAAGTTATGAGTAGAAAATGGCCCCCTTTTTTTGGCTATTTGAAGAGAAGATTTCTTTTTATATTAGTTTGGCACAAAATTCGTACAAACATCTGACATTTTCAAATAAAAAAAATCACGAGTACATTTTTATATATAACAGGAAAAATATTCATACTTCGGACGAAGACATGTTAGACTATAGTCCACTTTTGTGCAAAGTATGAATATTTTATACTTCATAATTTTCTTGTTATATGTAAAAATGTACTGGTCATTTTTTTAATTTGAAAATGTCACTTAGACGTTTGTTCGCACATAAGCTTCATTTGTAACTTTTCATTTTGGTAAAGTTTGGATATGTAATCTTGGCTCTTCCTGATAGAAATTAAGCAGAAATATTATCATTCATTCATTTTCTTTTCATGTTCAATTTACATTAGTAGTCTGGAATAGAAGCTATGACCTACGGTGTCTACTGTGTTTGTTACAAGCAGTGATTCCGCCAGACCATGGCCCCTGTGTGTGGGGAGTGTGAACCCCAAATCCTCGAGACTATTGCCCAACTTTAACATTTTTTGAGGTCAGAAGTTGATAGAAACATTGCAAAACTATCTCCACCCTCCCAATTTTGACTTTACACCCTTCCAATCTGAAAATCCTTCCGGAATCCCTGATTACAATGTATTCCGAACCAGTACGTTTAATAAGCCAAACCGAATTTGAAAACGAACCCCGCGCAAACAAAGCACGTGTGTTACACTTTTGACATTATGCTAGATGTGTCTCAAAATTCTGCAGTTCCACTGGAAATCATGAGTATTTAATCTGACCACCAAGTTTCGTCTCTATTTTGAAAGTGACTTAATGAAATTTTCAAGCACCCTCTATATATTCGAATACCCCTGAAAAAATATAAAATTCAAAAGTAACTTCCACCTTACTGTTGGATTTGTGGGAACAGAACTTTATAATGTTAGATTATTTTTACTACGTATAAATTCCATATTATTATCTGAACTTCTTCTTTCTCTTCTATCTCCCCTTTTCTCTCTCTCTCTCTCATTTCTCTGTCCCTGTCTAACAGACACCCATCGGTTTTAATTTTTCATTCTGTGCATTTAAATTTCTCCCTCCATCACCTTATGTATATTGATTCGTCTCGCTTTTATTCTTCCATTTTATCGATACATGTCTATTTGGAAAAAAAAAAAAAATGTGCTCGTGATGTTTGCTGATTTTAGTTTGGGTGAGACAAAGGAAAAGACGAAGGCTGTTTACCAGACACGATTATGGGAAAAGAAGGTGCCATTTGGGTTACCTAGCTGCACTGCGTTCGCTGTCATTTTTTTTTTTTTTTTTTTTTGATGCGAAGTTTACCAGAGATGATTACAGGGCAAGTTAAATAAAGCGTGTAATAATAATAACAAAACCACTAAAAGATTATCATAGCATAACATCCAGACTTTTGTTCTGTGTTCGAGCTATTTTGATATTTACTAACATATCAATGAAAACAGATTTGTTCCCACTTACCCCTATCTCACACGTCAGGCAACGCAAAAACATTGAATGTTTGCCGGACATGGATCACGTGTTCCCAGCATTCAATGCACTAATGACGTCAAATTGAATAACTTCCATTGAGAGTGATTTAAAAAGAACTTTGCAGTATTTCTATAGATTTTAAAAAGTTTTAAGGTTGAAGGTGTGTTAAAAAAATTGTGGGTGGCAGCCCCATTGCAGGGATCTAGCAGAATTCCTACCATATACGCAAGTAATAAGTAAAAGCTAAACAGCATGTAACTCTGACTTTGTAGATGTAAGTGATCCAATATTTTTACCGTGCGCTCATGTGTCTTCAAAGCCTACAGCGATAAGCAAATGGATGCAGACACCAGCTATCACAACGATTTGAATGAAAATTCTGTATTTCCTCTGCTAAAGAAATTGAGGAAACTTTTGGAAAGTCTCAATTTGGATGGACGGTATAAATGGGTTTCAAACCTGCTCGCTCCACCCACCATTCTTCAAGTGATACCGAATTCGCCACCAGATCCTAGATCCTAGATCCTAGATTTATAACATTTAATGTTTCATTTATACTTGAACTTAGCCATTCTAAATTAAAAGTATTCTTCTGTCAGAAACGAAGCTTTTATCTATTCCTTTAAAAAGGCCTGTTTTAAAGGGAAAGTGATAGGAGGTTCCTATTCTGAAAATAGTGTTGTTGTGTTTATGAACATTGTGTGTAAGATTTGATTATGCTGTTAATTTCCATAGCACTTTCTGAGTTGTTTTATCAATATTAATTCATGCCTTTTCTTTCCGCTTTTCATTACATTCTTTTTCCTTTTTATATTTTCGTTCATATTCCTTTCATTCTTTTCCTTTCCATTCGTTTCCTTTCCTTATTTCTTCTCCTTCCCTTTCGTTTTGTTTCGTTTCCTGCTTTCCTTCCTTCCCTGTCCTTTCTTAAATCCTTTTCCGATCATATCAATTTGAACGCACTTCTTTCCTTTCCTTTCTTCGCCTTTCTTTCTCCCTCTCCTTGAATTATTTTAATTTTTCTCCTCTCTTTTATTTCCTTTTCCTCTACCTTCCTTTTCTTTGTTATTTATCGTCCTTTCTGTTATGATTCTTTCCTTTCTTCTGACTCCTGCCCGTTTCTATATCGCCGTTTCTTGTCCTTTCATTTTATCAATTTCTTTCCAATTCATTTTCTTTCATCCTTTTCTCACTTTTCGTGTTTTATTTCTCTCCTTCGATCTTGTTCTAGTTGAGACTGTTGTGATGATATTTATCGCTTTTGGTGAGATGGAAAAGAAAATGAAAATATGAGAATATTCAAAAGCGCAAAAACAGCTAATGAATCATCTATAATCTTGTGAAATTTTTCGAATAAAATGCTTAATCCTGTAAGTTTATGTGTACAAATAAATTATTTACATGAAAAAATATCATTTGGCTTTTTTCTTTACATGCACATTACATTAAATGAACTTTCTTTTCCCGCACCTTACGCGCTACATTCACATACTGTAGTTTACATTTATTAACGCAAAACAATTTAGTCAACAATACTAATATGTGAACATCATACTTGTCTCCTCCTTGACTAACATATTGTTTGCTCTCTATATTAGTTTTTGTTAGGAGTTGCCTTGCGTTATTTCCTCTTCAGAGAGCGGAGAAAGTTCAAACAGCAGCAGAACCCCAGCCTCCTCCAAGAATCCGAGAGGGCCTTCAGCAATGCTCGCATCCACGAATCCACGACGCTCGGGCGCAGGAGAAAGTGAGTTAGCCAGCACACGGACGGGAAAGCTTCCGCCTTTGCTTTGGAATTGCTGCCTTCGCTTGCAGACAATCCACATCCTCTTCTAGTCATGAAAAATCGGGACAACATTGGGTTCAGCATTGCCAACTATCTGCCTTAAAAACACACACAAAGCAACTTGCTGGGTAGAAATGAAATGCATAGAGGATTTCCAAAATACATAGAAGAAATCAAAACATCAGTATTGTCTTGATTTCTATTTAATTTACCCATGCAACTATGGTCTAAGTCTGTCACATGTCCGAGCCATTACATCTCTCATCGATTATTCTTCGGGGTAGATAACGGCAATGGTTTTCGTCTAGGTATTATACCGTTATTAGCCTGGTGAAATTGAAGAAAACTCTAGAATATCTGAGTCAATTTTGCCGATAGCAAGACTCGAAGCTACGTCCCTCCCCAGTGCTGATCCGAAGTTCGGGACAAGACTACTAGACTACGGGAACTGAGAAATACCGCAAAAGAAATGGTGAAAAGATTCTACGTGTAATCAGTCGTGCATTTTTTTTAAAATCTCTGTATACGTATACAAATATATCCATTAGTGAATAATATAAACATTGGAAGTAACTTCTTTTCGATTTGCTATCCTGACATTTCGTTTCTTTCGGGTCTAAGTAAATTAACAGTTTCATTTGTTTTGTATTTATACTTTCATCGCAAGAATATAAGTAATTCAGTACTTTAAAAGCTACTATATTGCAACTGGTAAATAATTTTCATATTTAAAGCACTAATTATTGCTCGACAAGAGCAAAGGAAGAATTTTTTTTTTTTTTTAAATGAAAAACTTTTTAAGCAAAGCTATTTTATTCCATATAGTTCCTCAAAAGTTTGGAATAAGTGTTATTTTGTTTTACAGTAATAATAAAATACCTAGTAGTATCTTAGAGTAGAAAACATAATGTGTCTACTAGATGGCCTACAGGCATCTAAGGCTCAGGCCGGGATAGGGAGGGGAGGGGAGGATTTGAGAAGGTGTCGGTTATGGCCAGTGTTGAAGTTGCTATCCCGGGATTGCCTGATGTGCTAGGAAAAAATCTGGAAAAACCTCCACGAGCCATCCCCAATGCTACGGTGTTTGCTAGATCTCCTGTTGTCCGAATGGTTAGTACGCTCATATTTTGCTCGTGGTTTCGGGTTCCAGGCTAGTAGGGTCCATTCAACGTAACAGTTCGTAGTCTGATTTAACGAAAACTGTAGCTCCTGTCCTTAAAAGTTCACAAGCTTGTTTAGAACATTAATAAGAATTCAAAACGCTTCCCGCTAAGTTTTCTAGCTGCTACGACCTCGATCTAGGGTTTCCCTAAGTTTCACCAGCCGATTGCGGGTATTGTACACTGAAAGTACCCTAAAAGCTTTCTTTCTCTTCGCTATACCCGGAATCTCTGCGATATGTGTAAATCGGTAAATTAAATTAACAAAACAAACTTACAAACAAAAGTTTGGAATTACTATGCTTCCATCTAAAGCCACAAAATAAAAATAGATGACTTGTGTGAAGATCAGGATGCTGCTATCAGCAGGGAACAATCAAATACCATTTTCTATCGATATTTTATAGTTACTTCTTGGATAAGTTTCCAGTTTTTCAGGATTTTAGGGTAATAAAGTAGTAATGTTAGCGATAAAAGTATTTTGTGTATCATCTGCAATCAATTATTTTGAATGAATCAGAGAACTAGAAGCGAATCAGAAATATCTTGATGTATATGTACAGAAATATGTTGTCTTATCATTTCGAAAGGGGCAAAAGAAGTTGGTATCGATACAGACTATTAGCTGTACAAATTTGATACTTTCAGTAAAAGATATTTCTTACTGAATACGAGCTATTGCAAAATTTATTCATTGCACTTTTTTTTACTTTGTGTGTTTGCTTGCGATTATTGAATGGACATTTTGTCTTTCCCTCTTCTGACATGGAAGGATTTTGATGACCCTGGATGGTTTATTTTCTTATATTGTACTATCGAAATGTCACACAAGGGTGGCAGATATCATAATTCCAAACCTAGTGGCTATTTTCATTACAAGGAAATGGAAAATAAATAGTAATTGGCAACACTGATTGAAGCAGTATTGCAATAAACTCATGTAGGAATGGGGAAAGCCGGTTATGAGATTTCAACGATTGCTTTAATTCTGCGAAACAATACCCGTGCACTCTGATGAAACATCTTTTGCGTAGAAGGAATGTGAAGAGCCCCTTTCTCTTGGTTTATATTATGCACAATATTATGTATAAGATGCCAAAGCGTGCGATACTTCTTACCTTAGGCAATAGACTCTCTCTCCTATTTAACACACACGAGCCGATGAATTCCGATAAAGAGATACGTAAAAATAAAATGAACATAATATTAAACAAAATGTTGCCCTCAGACAATTTCAAATGGTTTGTTGTTACAAGAATTTAGAAAATCTTCCAGGAACCAAAATGGTACAATAATGTGTATAATATGTTTTTTTTTACGAACTGTACACTCAATTAAAGCTTCCGGTAAAATTCCGTGTAATTATACTTCCACAAGAATTTCTTCTTACTTTCTTACTTACTAACAATAAGATGCATAAAGTGAAACAAAGGGTTTCTTTTAGTAGAAGAAGCACAAGGAAAACATCTGTTGTCATGAAATTACTGTCTTCTAAACACAGAGAAATTGTATTTAGCGACATTTTCTTTTTCATAATTAAAATGTTATTGTTTTTCTTCTTGCTACTTTTCATACCTATTATTCTTACGAAAAAAAAAAGAGTTCCGGATTCGAACGTCGATTGGGATATGGATGTTTGTGGATTTTAAAAAGCATTGCAGAAATTCTTGTTGAGACGGACCAGGGTGATAATTACTAAAAACAGCGTAAACAATGCTTATCAAAGTTTTTACCGAACTTACAAATTAAAAGTACCGGTATGTCTTTTACAGCACAACACAGCATATTTCGAAATTAATCCATTTAATTTTCCAATATTCCAGGAATATTTCTGAAACATTGAAAATATCCCGAAAATATTCCCCAGAAATATAATGAAGGGATATACCTATTATATTCTCAGTGAACAAAAATGTCCATGGCTATCAAACATAACCTCATATTTTAATACTGTAAGGATAAAAGAATTTAAATAATTGAAAACTTACGAATAACTGGTAAAATTACAATATTTCTGGAATCTCAACAAGACTTTGACTTTGCATTCAAAAGGTCCTGAGTTCAATACCAGCGGCCGACCAGTGATAAGTTTCACACGGCTTTTTCATTAGTCACAGGAGACAAATGTTGGTATCATATCTTAAGCTTAGGCTCTGGCCGACACCTTCTTGCGTCCTTTCCCCATCCCTATCTCGGCCTGATGCACAGATACCTTGACAACAAATTGTTTCAAATGCCAAATTCTCTAAGGCGGAGTTTTGCGTATTCCATGTATAGACCACGAAATTACTAAAATATACATGTAATTCATATTTCTGGAGGCGTATTTGTGGTCTATGTGTGTAATGCATCTGAGGTATGTAATTTATAAAATTATATATAGTTATACATATTACATAATTATAATTCGATAGATGAAACTGCAAGTAGTTAATTTCTCTGAAAAAATGATATGTATTGCCAATCCCCTGATATTCTTAGCTTAACGATGAACAAAATAAAACAATAATGTTTCTCTCAGCAAATTACTACTATTAATACATATAGAAGCGTGAATATAGTGCCTGAAAACTTTACAGACCCGAGAGGTAACATAATCTTAGTCATCCTGATTCTGAGTCACTTTTTGCCTTTGCCTCCATGTTCGGGCGAGGTTACTTCAAATAACAGGCCAACAATGATCGTTGTTACACTAGAGAACCTTGTTAAGTCTCTAATATCTTCGGTAGCTATGAATGCTTATCAATGCAGGATAAGCTCTCACCATGATAATACAAGTGTCACGTGGACAAAACAGTAACTATTTTTAAATTAGCTCCTGTCATTGGAAAAAAATGTCTGTAAAACATTTGAAAAAACAAAACACAACAATGAAACCACACAACGAATGTCAAATTGTATTCCAAACTCAAAAGAGCATATCCATGAACTCATCATTGAAACGTGGCAGGAGGAATGGAAAAACAGCATAAAATCTAGAAGATTATATAGATATATAGCGAATATCACAGGAAGACTACTATGGATAAATTGGAATTCAGATAGAGGTGTAGTTCACTTTCTGAGTGGACATGGACCATATCTCCATAGATTACTAAGACTGGGACTAGTGGATTCCTCGATGTGTGAATGCGGCTACGAGCAGACACCGGAGCACGTGGTCCTTGAGTGCAATAATTTTCGGCAAAATAAATCAAATAGTGCATTCAGGAGAGATTGAGGTACAAACAAGTCATAGACATATTAAGAAGCGAAGAGGAAAGGACCATTTTGGATTGGTTGGCGACAAGGATATCATACCTCTGCAAAATAAAGTATATCAATAAAAATAAGTAGTATGCCGGCAGTGCAAAATTATATATATATATATATATCTGCGAAACAGACAATGTGAAGACGAGGAAGCATAACAAAACTGTAAATACTGTCCTGTTTTGTTGGTATGTAGAGGAACATTATGAATGAATGAACTAGTAAGTCTCCGCGAACGCGATCGCCAATGCGAGAGGAAATAAACGATTGACTGCCCCCAAAGTCTGTGTTGCCAACCTTTGGAATAAACAATAACGGTATCCGAGGCTCTGAATGGCAGAAACAATGATCATACGAGAAATATTCTAAGTAAAAGTGGAAATATGCAGAGAATTGTGTGTGTGCTAGTATGTGTAGTGGAGTGGAGTGGAAGCGGTAGAAGAGGAGGAGCCAGGACACCGTCCCAATCTTAGGATGTGGAGGAGGAGGCTCCAGCGATCGGCGACTTCTCTTGGATTGCAACCAGATCTCCTATTAGATTTGGTTAGTTTTCGTTAATATTAAAATTAGAATATTAGTGTGAATGTGTGAATGGATGTGTCTCGTGATAAATGTTTTACCGTGTATACATTATTTTCTTAAAAATGTTTTGCCGTGTATACATTATTTTCTTAAAAATGTTTTGCCGTGTATACATTATTTTCTTAATAATATAAATTAATAAAAATTGTTATATCATACAATTTTGAAAAAAAAAATCTTTGAGAGAGAAAAGCAAATAAACATTCATCTTATTATACCGTATTAGTGCGATATTGTAAATTTTATATTTTTGTGTTTAGATAATGTTAGCGGAATGTAAGTTAAATTGCATTCTCAATAAGTGTAAACTAAGTGGTTAAAATGGTAACCCAGTCGCGCGCACTAGAAGGGTAACCATACCGGCTGTGAGCTGCGCGTGATTGGGACATCAGACATATTACAGACAGAAATAGATATATGGGAATATTTAGAGGGAATTAACTAGATCATATCAGTGTCATATTATGAATTTTATACTTGTGTGTTGAAACTATGTCTGTGGCTTATTGCTCTGAGGGAATTTATACAAAATAGCATACATTTGTCTACAAAATAATGTACAGTATATAGTATTTATACTAAAATAAAAAGAGAGGCTAAAAGAGGGTTTAAAAAAATAAAAAGAATAAATAATATGTACGTTCAAATATAGAAATGACCAAGGATCATATGGTCACATGTAAATACGTATTAGAATTCCGAGATTTGTGCCTAGCTTAATTAAATCATTATATATTTCTACAATCATACAATTTCATTTAATACAAGTTATGCTAAAAGAGAGGAAACAATAAATATTCTTTATGTATTCAATTGTAGAGACAATAATTACATGGGTTAATTAATGTGTGTGGGTTTCGTTCTTTTTATGCATGAATCTACAAAATATTATATTTAAGAAATATCATAATACATATATTTTATAGAAGGTAAGGTTAAAAGAAAATAAATAATAAATACTTTATATCAAGGAAGCTAAAGAAACAAGATAGGTGTCACTGGGATATGCGCAGTAGCAAGTGACGTCATTAGCCGACAAGACTCGAGGCGCGCGAGAATCAAAATACGGAGCGCTGGCTTGCCAATGCGTGTTGTGTGATATATCAGAGTGTGGTTTTGTTATATCCTTTCGTGTGTGTTTGTGTTAGATTTAGTGTATTTTGTATTTCTGAAATTACATTAACAACATACCATCAGCGTGTACTCTTACTCAGGGTTTCCGCCAGGATTTTCAGTTAAGGGGGGCTAAGTCAAAATTGGGAGGGTGTAAGTGAAATTTTGTATCTATTTTTTTCTGTCGATAATCCCACAAAAATTTTAAAGTTGGAGGGTGTTGTTGAGACTTTGGAGGTATACACACCCACAGGGGTGGGTCTGGCGGACTGTAAAAACAGAGGTAAGGTACATGATAAAATAATAACATACCATAGGTTTCTGACAAATAAAAAAAAAACTCTTCGTAGCAGTTGGGTGTATTTGTGTAGGAGGACGACACTTTCAATCCGGACAATTCATATATTTGCTCTGAACATTTTGATGAATCAGATTGCATTCGCGATTTGAAAGCTGAATTACTCGGTTAACCCCAGTGGTAGATCTAAGGGATCAAGCGCCCCGGGCGACAAACAGCTAAAAATTAAAAATAAAACTTCCTAAAATGAGGAAGTAAAATTGCCGTTTAAATTGTAATTCACTTAAACGTGTTAAAAAGGGTCAATACTGGCGCACTAAGACATTTTTATGTTATTCCATACAATCTCCCTTCATCTTCAAAATTCAAAACTATGAAGTCAGATAGGCAGGTCTATTGCCTTACTGGAATTAGTAATAGCGATGCCACGATATGCTCCAGAGATAACAAAAGTACACCACGTGATGCGAGACAATGTTGTGGCCGTCGGGTCGGCCGGTCGTGTTGTTTGCTTTAAAAAAAAAACTATGGAAAGGGCGACAAAAGAGCGGTGGAAAGGACGGCAAAATTAAATCCCCCCCCCCATAGAAAAATTTCTAGATCCGGCACTGGTTAACCCAGGAAAAAATTAAAATTAAAAGATTCTGCAGAACCTCATTTGTTATTGTGTACGGACGTTGAATGTTGACGGACGATCGAAACAAAGCACGTAGCGCAAGATGTGAAGATCGGAAGAAACTTGTGTCAGATATCTTAAAACCTTAAAGTTTGGTTATAAATGTAACTGATTCTGCTGCTACAAGCAATGATCCAATTATTGTAAGTGACGGTCAATTTGAAGGATTTCTGTCGGAGAATTGTTTATTAAAAACGTAACTTTTCAGATGCAGAGGAAAAATTCTAGCTTTGGAAAACAAAATATTTTATCTCGAAAAAGAATTATCAAAATTTAAAAACCTTGGTGAAAAAAGTCAACATGAAATGCTTCTTAATGTCGCATGTAAGACCTGGGAAAATGATAATATTACTAAAGCTGTTATAGTACGTGCACTATCGAAAAAATGCTTTGATTATTTCAGATGAGTTTTGTGTTGTCCTCTTCCAAGTCCCTGCACTTTGTACAGACGCCTTAGTGCGATAACATGTCCACCGGGTTTATTAAATATCAGTTTGGACTAATGACACACCAGACACAACAAAATCTAATTGCAAATCATTCTGCTAATGTCCCTTCTGTGTGTTAAACGCATGGCTACAGCTTGTGTTCGTATGTGTTATCCTCTTGCTCTCTTGACTGCGGCTGACGTCATATGAGCGAGACTCCAGACGATAATATGTGCGTGGCACCTACCTTGTTTGTTTAGCTTCCTTGCTTTATATGTTACAGATCGGAGCATCAAGGGAAGTTACAGCAAATTAAATGGTAAACAATTAATAAATATATAATAACTTGAGTTCCTAATAATAATAAAAAATAAATGTAAATAATTGTAAATACTGATGAATAAATAAATAAATACCTAATTCGTGAAAAATAGGGCCCAGGTTTGATATCCTTTAACTGGGCCATAGAAAAATACCTCCCACTCTCCACCCTGAATTATAACATTGATCAATTCAGGTCCTATATCTCCCTGATTTGATGCCGATTAAGGTTCAAGACAGGAAAACGCCCCCGGGATGGCCTATGCCGGTTCCGAGGAGAACGATACTGGGTTCGAGGTACCCTTCAGGTATGTCATCCGGAGCCGTAGCTAATACAGATAAGAGGTAGGGATGGAAGGAGGGTCCCCTCGTCGAGATCGTAGCTGTACAGTCAGAACGAATTACCTTCTCGTGTATTCCAAACTACAAAACGGCTGTTCACGTTTACTAAACGCCATGTTTGCTACTACTGCCTTCTAACAGCAAATCACAGCAACTAAGCAGTGGTTTTCCATTGGAGAAAAAAAATGAAAGTTTCTCTCTTTACAGGTGGAACAATTACCATGATCCGTTACGTAATTTATTTGTTGTGATTGAAATATTTCACGGAAATATGAATCATCCTGAGTACAGGAATTCAAGTTATTTGCTTAACATACCTTTTTTTCTCATTTAGGTTTCGCAATGCCTTCACTGTAAAAAGATAAATTTCTTGTACTCTTTTCTAACAAATCTTCTGGTAAATTGTGTTAGGTTTGTGTACAAGAAACGTAAAAATATGTACTAAAAAATGTGTCGTGAGTTTAACGTGTCTT
Organism: Lepisma saccharinum; assembly: GCA_022664845.1. NCBI lineage: Eukaryota > Metazoa > Arthropoda > Insecta > Zygentoma > Lepismatidae > Lepisma > Lepisma saccharinum. The sequence goes on along the minus strand of JAGDQP010002642.1, from coordinate 87,325 downwards.
TCTGAAGGGGAATTTGTAGCTCATGCCTGTACTTGTTTTATCTTAACCGGTTTCTATATACATTCTTCTTGAATACATTTTGTTCGTTTAATAACATTTTCCTTAATCATTTTCGCGTAAATTACGTCTTCAATAGCGAGAAAATGGAAGGATTTAGTATGTTCTTGGAACCTTAGTTCGCTTAAACTTTAGGTTATGACTGAGACGACCTCGATTCTTTCTTTTCGCACCGACTACTTTTATTCTTATATAGGCTAGCAAAATCGCGTATTACTATGCTCTTATTCGTAACTATTACATAACTCATTTGTTCACATCTTTGTACATTTAAAGTGCACAATAGTGATCAAAAGTGCATTCATTTATTTTACAATGTAGAAGTAGTGTACCTTAAAACAATGTTCCGTTACAACTAGAACCAGTTATATACTGCATTTCTCTCAGTGAAGTTAGGTTAATTGTACCTTGAATTACACAGCGCGGCATGCCAATTAAATAAAAAGATTGTCCCGATGTACAGAACTGGTCATAAGAAGAAGAGTCTGCCTCATCTCCCGCTCTCAGCATTTCGTTGTCATATGTTACCTCCCCCCCCCATTCTCTGCTATTTTCGGTAGAAAATCACTAAAAACACAATTTGATAACGTATGGAAGCCTCCTTTTGATAATTAAGCATAACATAGTTTGGACGAAGGAAGCATGTTGACCTATTCTTACGGTTTGAGATACTTGGTGACGTTAAATAACGGGATTCATGGAATTCTGTGTTGCACATGGGCAACGGCACGTAAGGGCAAGAGGGAGCATAAATGCCCTCTTGGCTTTTTTATTTCGTTATATGATCGTTTGGGAAATTCCCGACACACTAAATATTTTTCGTATCTTAGGAAACATATGTAACATTGAAATGAGATTTCTGCATGTCGTCATAAAACCTGTTGTCTCTTCTTTCATGTTATAAATGTTTCACTCTGCAAATCTAAATACTCTGGAAACTGAGGGTGTTCATATGAAACTAGTGCGAAGTGTCGGAATTACCCCACTACATGGGGGAGGAAATCCCAACACCAAATAAAAACACATATAAACAATTAACAACTATCCATAACACTCAGTAACACTTTACGATGAATTGACATTGTGTGTGGAAATGGCATCTGACAGATTATCTGAAAATTAAGTGGTTTTAAAGACAATAAAATGTAAAGAAAATTTTATCGTACCGCTACCTTTCCTCGCTATCTCCAAGAACAAAAGTCCAACCAAAGGGGAAGGAACTCGATTAGAATCAATACAAATTACGCTGATATGTTGATAGTTTATACAGAGTTTCATAACTAACTCCTGAAGAAGCATATACACTCTCAGAGTCTTTATTACTGGGTTAATTTCAGAAGTTTCAGGTATAGTTGTAAGTTCCAATCCCAAAGAATCTCTGCTAAGCTCAATTCCTTTTCGATGGGAAGCCAAGTTTGAATTCCCCTAAATTTTTATTTTTCTTCTGTTGTCCCGCTAAGTGCGAATTTTCAGCTGCAGTCTCAAATGCTTTCTAGAAACCTTACCTGGCCCTATATTTTTATTTTAGAGATAGGAAAGAAATAAGAATGTTGTGCAAATTTAGAGAATCTAAGCTTTTTGTTAGATCTTGCCTTGATGACTGACATTTTGGAAGATCTCTCTCTGCTCTCCTTGCCTCTTGGAAAGCAAGCTGAATGGAATGCCTGCGAAGTTTACTATGAATGAAACTATAAAGGTAAGTACAAAGCCGTGATAGAGTAAACTAAGTTGTAAAACCTTCAATATATTCTACTATCACAGGCAAATATAAAATCAATTTTCAGTGTTTGACCCTACCTGGCCTTCTGACTTTGGTAAACTTTACTTTTAAATGGGCCAGTCAACTTTGGACTTCGGCCAGTGACGATTCGTCTTTAGCTGTTAAGTGTTAAAATTCACACTCATGCCCCTGCCGGGACTCGAACCCGGGACCTTCGAGCCGATGGCCTACCGCCACAGACCGCTCGGCCAACCGGGCGGTATGGCCTTCTGACGTGACTATTTCATCTCGAAGAGATAAGCGAAACTTTCATTTTTGAATAAACTGCTCGAGTTTATAGCTGACTTGATGAACTGTGTGGACCACAGGAAAGTAGAAAATGAAAGCTTTCCTCTTACCACACATAAATCTATGAAAACGATCCATATCTTAGCAGATAGATTCGGCGTCATGAATCTCAGTTGCACATTTGGAAGAAACGCTCTGAATGTTGGTAATATCTGTCAGGTGATGAATTAAACTAGTAGAGATCTCAACAAATATCATATGAGACAGAAAAGCATATGACATCTTGTTTGAGAAACGGACTTCGTACTATAGAAGTCCGAAAATGAAGAAAAAGGACCATATAAAAGTTTCAGAGAACCAAATAAGCATTTGTGTTCTAAAGAATGAACATTTGATGGTGCACGGGAGTAAAAGCCATTACGTATTAAATTGTAAGTTCTGTTATGTTTCAGTATTATATGTAGCTTTCAAGAATTTGACCATTTACATTGTGACAAAAATATTATCTTTAGTTCTCTCGATTCATCCCTTAAAGTTGGATCTTAAGAAAATACGATAAAAAGAAAAATCGATATAATCTTTGTACTTGTAAAGTCAACAGGATGTGTGGAATAATGTCAAACGAATTTTCAGAATTTACATTTTTTTTTTAATTAAAGACATAATATTCGTCTTTCAGTTATTTGAATCGACTATTACTTCTTTTTGTTTATCGAGATAGAACTACGGATAAAGTTTGTATTGTTTATTTTGTGTTTAAGTATCTTTGTGTAAGTACGTAAGGTTCCATATATTTAAAAAGTCTTTCCTCCCTTTTCAATTCGGTATTAACTTAGTTATCCAACAAGAAATGTGCGTGACCTCGAATGCTGAGAACCGCACGAAAATGTGCTTAGAATATAAATAGCTCATCCCAAAAACAGTGGTATAAGTCATTCCCATGGAAAACGCAGCTTTTGTCGGCCAGCGCTATTTGGCGTTGGCATGTTGTACCTGCACGAACAACCATTTACTCCAGTTGTTTGAATAGTATAGCTGCTGTAGAAGGGAGGTCTTCTTTTGGAGTGTTCGGTTGTGGGTTACAGTGTAAAGAATGTACATCGGTATCATGAGGCGAATTAATCCCATGAATGTTGCCAAACTGTTAGAGGCAAAGTTACGACGTGCTTAATATGGAAACATAATCGGAGTCGAGGATATGGAGTTCGCGAATATGTTACATAGCATAATAATTCACAAATACAATGGGGATGACGCAGAAATGCATGAAGATACGCTGGATAGGTATAGTGATTTTGAAAGACAGGAAGAGCCCGTACCTAACGTTTGCCCATCCAGCAGTACAAGAGAGCAACAGGAACCTTCAAGTGAAAGTGATTACTAATCATTTTCACCCAAAGTGTCGAGGGCCAGTATATTACAAGATATTGATGACAACATACTGGAGAACATTTATGAATACTATAACAATCGTGGCTTCAACTTCTATAGCAAACTAATGAGGCGCTATAAGTGCATTAGAAATAAAGCAAATTGCAAGGTAATATTACATTATGTGACTAGCAAAAGGCGAGATCGAGCTCACTTCAAGGGAAACAGGCTGTCACAATTAAAAACTAGAGAATGCAATGTCACAATTTGATAGGGCAAGAACTATGCATCTGCAATTCACTTCTGGCATCTGCAAATGTGTACATTAGAAGCATCTAAAGTGGTTCGCATAGACAATTTCACAGCTTCGATTACTTTTATCAACACACTTAAGGCTGAATATGGCATTTCTTCTAGGCATATTACTACGTTCGTCACACGTAAGGACATGCAAGAAGATCATATGATTCGTCAGAAGGCACAAGGGTATGTGGAGGAAGTAACAGACGTGAGTGTGGAAAAAGAAAATGTTTGCAACAGTGACCAGTAAATTTAATTTTGAAATGTCTTCTTTGTCAACACTATCTCACAGAGGTGAGAAAACTACAGCTGGTGTGTTACAGTCTGTGCATAGTTCTACACACAGCTATACAATTGATGTGGCTTGATTAATGAGTGGCAGATTAGCTAACTAGCTCTATATCTGTTTTCAAGAGACACAAGGCACTTTCGGCCCAAATGTTTCAAAGAAACTTGAAGCAACATGTCCACCAAACATCATGTGGAGGCAAGCAAAAGTGGTAAAATGACGAAAGAGCATATGACAAGTTTTCTAACTACCGTCCTTGGTAAACATGTACGTGATGATGCGAAGAGCCTATGGCTCTGTGATTCCTGGTCAGATCATAAAGATCGTACTCTATGAAATGAAAGTTTTCCGAACAAGGTTGTTATGCTCAAGATATTGCCACCGAAGACACCGATGTGAAAAACCACAAGTACAGTTACACGATCATCATTTCATCATCAGACTTCACTCCGTGCTATACAATCAACTTTCTGCACCGAAGTGCAAGCCTATGTTACAATATGCTTGGCAAATGGCAGGTTATAACATTAATATACCAATATCATCGTTTGAAAATGTAATTAGTGAGGCGTTTGATATTGGACTGTTTGAATGCAGTAGTGGTGTTGAATGTGAAAAAGTGGCTTTAGTCAGATGTGCATTTTGTTCTGTTCCACTTTGCTTTGACCACTTCATTGAAATCCTGCACCTGCACTTTGAGGACTGGATAGCGGGGCAATACTATCAGGTCAGTGGAAAAGGTTTGTTGTTCAAAAAGTATAATTATTTTAAGCAGATGGAAATATAGCAATCGGTCACGACATTGCAATATGTGTGTTTTTGGTCCTCTTATATTGATATTTTGTTTCTTCGCGTTACCATAGGTAGTCATTCAAATGTCTCTCGTGGTAAGACGCGCACTTTTCCATGTGAATGGCTCATACCGCTGTTTTTGGGATGAGCAATTTATATTCTAATCACATTTGCGTGCGGTTCTGTGTGTTCGAGGTCACGCACATCCCTTGTAAGTTAGAAACCTCGTTCATTTAAACAACCGTCAGCGACTAAAGTTACTGATCAGCAAAGTAATCTTGATTTTTTGTAATTCTTTTCTAATTCTGTTCCAATAAAATGTGATACATTGTAAAGTTTTTAAAGTGGAAAAAACTTGATAATTATATCTTCTTGCAATAGAATTTTACAAGTAGAGCGAACCGGTTGTTACTTCGGTTGTTGAATATTACCACTGACTTCGCGGCACATAAACACGATACTTTGTTGGGAATTGTTGGGCTTGTTTGATAAACGGTGATTCGTGTGAAGCTCCCACACTTTCCGGTTCGCAGCGGTCCATGTCTTAAGCTCTTTAAACCAGTTTTTCTGAAATTTGGGATTAATAGTTAGCAATTACCACTCGACAATGGATATTGGTTTCGTGAAGTTCTCTTTAAACAGTTTTTGTAGAGGCTGCGTCTGCATCGCCACAATCCGCTTTAGCATTCAGTGGTGGTGCAGTGTTGTGTTGCCATGTTCTCTGTACGCAGTCATGACCTCCGAGAGTGTCACTTCCGAGACTGTTGTTGATGGCACATCGAGTAGCGAGCAGTTTCCGTTACGGATGCTCCTGCTAACATGACACCTACAATTTGAGCACGTTGTGGAAGTTTGACAATTGTTTCTTTGATGAATCCCACCGGCCGAGTAATAGTGATTATTCAGATACATATACACATATAAATACTTACTATATATATATATATATATACTAAATTAAGAATGAAAACAAAGTCTTTATTGTCTATCTCTCATGCGTTTGGTATCTTCTGAGTTTCCCCTTTTGAATAATTTTTTGGTGGTGTCATGCTCCTGTTGCAATATCTATAAATTCTAGGTTACCCTCACTCTAGCTTTAAGCCCAGCGTGGGAGGTCGCTATGCAAATTTAGGTGAGTTAACCACTTCTATTTGAAAAAAGTCCAAAGTTGAGGATTAAACTATGGGTACCTTCTTCATCTGTAAATATCTTGATTCCTCTCTTCTTGCAATCTTCCACTATATCCTATCTTATCTATTCTTCATCTTATTTTTCTCCTCTTTGTTCATATCCATCATCATTTCATTCCTCCAGTTTCATCTTATACCACTGCTTTTCCATCACTACCACTGCACCTTCCTTATCTGCTTGTTCTACCACAATGTCTTTTCTTCTAGCGATGCTTATCAATCCTTTCCTCTTCAGAAATGTTAGGTCTGTTTCTCCTAAGTACATCCATATCCAACGCTGCCACCTTCTTCCTTGTCCTCTTCCTTCTCGCGAAGAGAGGAAACATTGCGTATAGTGATTAAAGAAAGGGGCGGAAAGTTATAGAAGATAGTGATAGAATGCAGAAGGCTCTAAAAGTAGTATGAGAGAATGGGTTTTGTAAGATAGGTGTGAAGATAGTGCTTGCGAAAGAAGGCCTCAGTATAGGATCTAGTATAAGTCCAGTGTTAGCAGATTTGATTATGAATGATTGTGAAATAATGGGGATGGATAAAGGAAGGGACAGACTGCTACTGTTTTGCAGGTACGTAGATAACTGTCTGGGTAAAGCTCAAAAGAACATTAGATATATTCAGTAAGGGGTTAAATGATAACGGCAAATGGGTGTTTTGGAAAGTGAGATGGAGGAAAACAAAGCATTAAATTTCTTGAATATCAGGTTTGAGAAAACGAAAGACGAGAGATTTGAAACTTCATGGCTTTAGAAGAAATGTGCAGTAGAAGTTTTTGCCACAACAGGAGCGTCGTCACTGAAGTAACTAAAGAACATTTAATGAAGAACATGGAGGAAAGAATAGATGAGATCAACACGGATGAAGATCAAAAGAAAAGAGACATGGAAAAGTTTTGAGAACAACTAAAGGAGAATGGACAAACGAGGACGACAGAAGAATAATCGGGAGGAGAAAATAGCACAAAAAGAAGGAAGGAAAAAATTGGTTTAGGATAGAAAGTGGAGAAAGAATTACTGAGAAAGTGAAACGGCTGTTGGGAAAAGTAGGAGTAAAAATTTATAGGTTAGGAGGAAAGAGAATCTCGGACTTAGTGAGAAACAAGAAGAAAGGTGCTCTAAAGGAAGAAGAACAAAGAGGAGTAGTGTACAGTGTTCCGCGTGTGAACTGTGAGGCAGTACATATAGGATAGACGGAAAAGACATTACAGAGAGGCTTGAAGAACACAAGGATGGCGTCAGACTAAAAAGAGTCAGAAATGCTATTTACAAACATGTACAGAAAGAGGCGCATGATATAGACTGGCAAGGGGCGGAGATACTAGAACAAGAGGAAATGTTGGTTAGGAATTGGAAGGAAGTGACTAGAATTAGGGAAACGGAATAAAAAGTGATGAACTGAAATGGTGGGTTGAGTATACATGAGGAATGGGAAGACATACTGCGAAAAACGCACAAAGTATTCTAACAATTAAGGACTGTTCTGTAGCCCTTTTGTTTTTATTATTACATTGTTCCTTTCTTTAAGTTTTCTTTTTATTATTTTCGTTTATTTGTAGCTTATGTATTTATTCACATATTTTATATTTACTATTTAATTATTTATTTATCTAAAATATTTTTGCTCTGCGATTCAGTTTCCTTGTTATGTAGTTTGCTGTTACAAGTTTGTTATAACTTTTTAGTTGACTTCGGTATGTGGCCTATGATTGGTTAAAATTTATTTAGTTCTGGAAAGTAAACGAATTCTGAGACATGATTGGCGGAATACGTAGAGAGGATACCTTGGTCTTCTGGTGCTTTTTATGAACTGTTGATTAGTGTTTCGTCTCAGGAAGATGTTGTTAGAACATTAAAACTGTAACGCTTGCTGTGTGGTTTTACAATAAAGTTAAGTGTAATAGCCTTGTCAGCCTTTTAATATTAGTATCGATACAAGGCCTCAATTTAATTATATTCTCAATAAACATCTTTGACCGTTATTCTCAAGTAACCACATACATTTTTTTTACATTTGGGACCCCCATTGCACCCCTGCTTCTTTGTATCCTTAACACAAGTCAAGTTATGCACTTTCAGGGTCGTGCAGTACTATCCGTTTGGATCTTCTTGCCTTGGGGCAGGCATGTACCTAGAAATTCTTGGATTGCCGGAGTTCCAGCATTCCAAGAAGCTCCTATGTTTCATTAGTCTAAGACCTCTAGGGTTGCGGGACGGGCGTTGCAGCATTGCGGCATTGCGTCCAAAATGTTCTCCTGGCCTTGTTTGCTGAACCTATTTTTATTTGCTTGGGGGACTCCTATCTACAATATCCTCAATTTTATTATAAAAACATAGAACATAGATTACATAATACATTTACACAAGTACAGATATCACATGGACAACACAGACGAGACAAACATAGACTTGAGCTTCTTCTTTTCTTCTTATTCTCTATTCATGTAAGTACAAAAGAAGGGAATTAGTTAGGTGAGGTGCGCGTGGGTTTGATGATAAAGCCACAAAGTTTTGTTTCGCTATCCCTCCTTGGTATCCACTTCCCTTCTGCCACTGGTTTATATCGTAGTTCTCTGTAAGTTGAAGTGTCCTATCACTTCTTCTTCTGTTCTCACTACTTGCACTATTAGTCTTCTCTTCCACATTCACTCATCCACACTCACACTTCTGCACTATTGCTTCCTTCTGGATTCCAAAAGTTAGCGTAATTCTGATTGCCACTTATTTAGCTACACTTGCACATTTATACTTAGTTCCTCATCACCAAATAATTTCACATTTAACACTTCACGAGCGTCTTTTGTTACGGCTTCCGCCACAAGGCGCTTTTCTACCAGGTTCCCGCAGGATAATTTGTTCATGTTCTTTGCTGTTTTTATGTCATAAGTCCGTTTCACGGTAACGCTCACAAGCGCCAGTCAGCGTCTTCCCTTGTATTGTCATTTATTTTTACTAGCTTGGTGGTCTACGCGATGTTTTTTTTTCTTTTTTAGGATAATTTGAAACTTTCTGAGTTAACTCTCTGAGGGCAGCCGCAAGTTTCGGGGTTCGACTCACGTAACTGACGGGACAATAAAGACCTGTACGAAGGCGTTATTATGTAGTTGCCCGGCTAGTATACGTATTAGAGCGTTCGATTGGTGGTCCCGCCAAGGCCAAGATATTCTCTTTTTCATTCGTAAGAACGTCTCTTTTCTTCTTAGTACCATCATCAGGGGTGAAGTCGATCAAAGATACTATCGTACTACCATTGTTTCACGTAACCACGAAGTGATTCAAGCGCAAATTTACAGCATTTAGTAACGATCGACTTCGCCCCTCCCCGACCGACTTCACCCCTGATGACGGTACTTATGAATAAATGCTTCTTTTGTCATTTTCAAGATTTTGTTGCGTAGTTTTTATTTTCAAATAATGAAAATTTCACCTCAAAAGAATGAACATTTCCTTTGGACTACGATTGGAAATCCATCTAGAGAGATTACATTCCCATCAAAAAGAGCTATGATATATGGCTTCTGTTTTCGAGTGGAAATTTCTAATATTTTCTTCGGTGAAAATTTGCTCTAAAAGAGTGGTTCCTCTCTCCAGTATCTTAAGATGAAATATTCCAACGACAAAAACTTTTCCTTGCTGGTTTACAAAAAGCATAATAGACAAAATAAAAATCAAATGGCGTCAACGAGTTAAATGGCTTAAGGGGGAGGGAACGACCGAACATCAATATCACTATAAAGAGTACTGCAGATTACGTAAGGAAGTGAAGCGGGAAATTGAAAAAGCACATAATGCGTTTATTTCTAATGCTGAAAATAATATAACACAAGACCCACAACACTTCTGGTCCTATATCAAAAGTAAATCACGCCATCTTTCTCCAATACCCATGCTATATGAGGGACAGAACCTGACTGGCAACGATGAGGTAGCCACTGCTTTCGCTCAGCATTTTCAATCTAATTACAATAAATCTTCCTCAATTAAAACGACTGACAATATACTTGATGAAGACTCGTAGGAGGAATGTCAGAACTTATTCCACGTTTTAGAAATAAGTATAAGTGACATTCAAAAGGCCACACAGAAACTGAAACCGAATAAGGTAGTTGGGCCTGATAATATACCAGCTTATATTGTGAAGGGTTGTAGTGATATTTTTAAAGAACCGCTATATACGTTATTTAATTTATCAATAAGAACAAGTGTATTTCCGGATATGTGGAAAGAATCAATTATATGTCCAGTTAAGAAAGCAGGCAATAAAAATAAAGTTGACAACTATCGTCCTGTAGCCATATTGTCAACGGTTGCTAAAGTATTTGAAAGTGTCATTTATGATCAGGTCATGCAGCATGTTAAGCCGGTACTTTCAATATATCAACATGGGTTTTTACAGAAAAGATCTACTGTAACTAATCTCGCTATAATTACAGACTTCATAGCTTCCGCCATAGACAATAAAGAACAAGTAGATGTTGTATACACGGATTTTAAAAAAAGCATTCGATGCTGTAGACCGTAATATACTAATTCAAAAGCTTTCCACATTCAGTTTTAGTCCTTCTATGATCCATTTCTTCAAATCTTATTTAAGTAACCGTAGACAATCCGTTCTATATAAAGAATATAAAACCAATTGCTTTTATGTCGGTTCCGGTGTTCCTCAGGGATCTAATCTTGGTCCTCTTCTGTTTTTATTATTTATTAATGACTTACCACACTATATTCAAAATTCTCGTAAGCTGTTGTTTGCAGACGACTTAAAAATATTTGTCAATGTAAAGTCATTGGATGACTGTCTACTGCTTCAACAGGATTTGACCAGTATACTGAAATGGTGTTCTAGGAATAGACTTGAAATAAATATTGGTAAGTGTAAAGCCATGACCTATAGCAGACGGGAAAACACTTACGATTTCACTTACTCGATCAATGGAATAAGCTTAAAAAAATTGGATACAATTAAAGATTTAGGTGTTACATTCGATAGTAAACTAACCTTTTCGCCACATGTGGTAAATATGACCAATGATGCATATAGAAACCTAGGATTTCTTGTTAGGACAACCAAAGAATTTGCAAATGATAGCACTTTGAAAACTCTTTACTATTCCTATGTTAGGTCCAAACTTGAATATGCCTCACTTATATGGAATACCTCTATGAAAGCTAGTTGCCAGAAGATCGAACACGTACAAAGCAAATTTTTACGTTTTCTCACATACAAACGGACTGGTTTCTGCCCGAAATACGAATCTTACAACAATTTAATCGATAATTTTAAATTTCAGAAACTTGATCAAAGACGAACATTAAACGACCTACTCTTCTTGTACAGACTTTTGCACAATAAAATAGACTGTACCGAATTAATTGCAAAAATAATTATTAAGGTCCCATCCCTCAGAACGCGCGAGGGAAATAGTGGCCTATTATACTGCAGGAAAGCTCGTACAAACGTATTAAATATGTCACCTACATGGAGAACTAGTGCTACTTATAATGCAATGGGTAAGAACTGTACAAATTTGGACCTATTTGGAAATTCGGAAGAACTGTACAAAAGATTGATACAGAATATATTGTAAAAAAAAGAGAGAGAGAGACAGAAAGAGAAAGAGAAAGAAAAAGAAACTTTTTGGACAAGAAAAAGGGTATAGATGTTCTATTATTTGTGTCATTAAATGTAACAATGTAACAATTATTGTAGACGTTATAAATAGGCATTAAGGCCTGTTGTGTCGATGAAATAAATAAATAAACAAATAAATAAATTCCAGTCAATTCGAGCGGAATTCCGTTCCTGCGAATTATGTGTGCAGCCATGTGATTTGTAAGAAGGAGATATACTGTTAATGGTTAATCAGAATCTGGTACCGTCAAGATGAAGATTTTCTCTTTTTCATTCGTTTGTATTTGAAACCTAGGTAGAGATAAATCAGGGGTTCCTAATCGTTTTTGTTCACGTACCAATAAGCCATAAATAATACTTCTAGCGTCCATTGAGTAGTTCTATTATTATTTAGCTCGGATCTTCCTAAGTTGCAAATATTTATTATTTCGAAATCACTTAAAATCATGATAATTTACCGAAAATGGTCAAGATTCTGTAGAATTTGTATGCACTTTATACAATGCCTGGTATACAAATTTTATGTGCATAACTGCATATAACCGCCACGTAAATTCAGACACTTGTCATACCATACTATTTTTTTCAATCCGTGCATGTGTGGTGGAAAGAGAGCAAAGATCACACTCTATTGTGACTTGCAAACTCGTTCATAACGATATATATAAACGACCACCTCGTGCATGAAAGACACCGTTGTGGAATTTCACAAATTTCTATTAAGTGTCTTCGCAATCTTCGAGAACTATAAGGAATTCTCAGAGATAAACTGGATTACCGCTGCAACTGGACACAATTCATGATGGAGTGAACAGCTGCCTATATACCCCAGCGACGTTCTTCATTGACAAGATACTGACCGTGAGGGGTCTATGTCAGAACGCCCACTGGTCAGATCGCCCAGTTCTGAAAATGGTCAGAACGTTCACAGAAACGGTCAGATCGCCCACCAAAACGACAAAACATGCAAATTCAGAAATGGTCAGAGTGCCCACTGGTCAGAACGCCCACTCGTAAAAATGGCAACAACGTTGGGTCTATGCCAGAACGCCCACTGGTCAGATCGCCCACTTCTGAAAATGGTCAGAACGCCCACAGAAACGGTCAGATCGCCCACCAAAACGGCAAAACACGTAAATTCAGAAATGGTCAGAACGCCCACTGAAATTCGAAAATAAGTCTTAAAATGAATTTAAGTAAAACAAAAGTAATGTACAATCAACATGCTGCAAAGAAGGAAATATTGATTCACGGAGAGACAATAGGCATAATTAATGAGTATGTTTACCCAAAGCAGCTCAAACCAACCTATGCTAAGTTGACGGAAAAAAATAAACATAAAATGCAAAATGGCGTGGAGCTCGCTTGGAAGATCACATTTTATTTTCAAAAGCAAACTACCATATGTCTCAAGAGTAAAGTTTATAATCAATGTCTCTTACGTGTGACGATGTACGACTGTGAAACTTGGACATCGAATGCGCAAACGACTTTAAGATAAAGACTCACACAAAGAGCGACGATGAGATGCATGATAGGAACAACTATGGACTACTAATGTATTACATTGGATTGTAAAAAGAAAACCGTCCGAGACGAGGTCCAAATGCAAGATGGGTAGATGAAATTACACGTTTCTCAGGAGCTACATTGATGAGGATTGCAGCTGAGCGAGATATGTGGAAAGAAAAGGGAGGATACCTTTATCAACCAGTGGATCGAAAACGGCAGCATATTATAATGGTTCCTTAAATTACGCTTCACATGTGCCTTTCCAAGTTAATTAAATATAAAGTGTACTTAAAAGCTAATAGAATGAAATTAACTACGTTTATCATGTTTTAATTCCCACGTTGAAAACAGCTTGAATTTTAAATTATATTTCAACGAATATTTTATTTCGTTCATATTGCTTTAATGTAACGTGTTTTCAATATCCCTTTTCTACATGATATAGATTTTGCTTCTGACTCGTTTTTCTAAGGTGATATATTACACTTATCGAGAAATGCAAATTTAATAATAGGGTCTTTTTGAAACGTACAAAATAATTTTACCGTTTTTAGAATGAAATTTCACTGCTGTGTCCATGATTGTTCAGATAGCCAAATTTTTAGAATCGTTTATTAGTATTTGTTGTAATGATATTTCCATTTATTTCCCCTTATTTACTATGGCGGGGTTAAAGTCGGTATACTTTCCTTCCACTCAAACATAAATATACATACCAAGCTATTATTATGAGTGTCCATAATTGTTGTGCATTGGTTACGTGCGGCCTTAAAAGAGTTTGGACCTCGAGCTCGTAATATCAGCGGATGACGTCCCAGACAAATCACTCTTCTGGGAGCAATACTTCTTTGGATTTGTCTCAGAGAAAAGAATAAGATAACTCTTAAAATCACAGAAGACACAAATAAATAATATTAATCATTAAATAACCAGCTTACAATGCCCGCCGAGCGCCAGCCAAATTTACTACAAATTTGATATTTAAATTATCCCCCAGCTCCCGGCTGATATACAACTCGCATGACACATCACTAAGAATACCTAACGGGAGCCAGATACCTGCCTCGCAGATACATAAAACTACGGTCCGGCTGCGCCGAAGTAGGCTACTAACTTAACAGAGCTGTAAATAACATAAATCAAAATAATACAGATCAAACTAGAATCAACTTGCTTTATAAATGTGAGGTTTTAGGATTAAGCTCTTATTGTGAATGATACTAAAGGTTTTGTTTTCTTTTTTTTTTTTTTTTTGAGAGAGAGAGAGATTAAATAGTAATTTATTTTTGGAAAAACTTTGCTTGCTCTAATTCTTTGTTCAAATTCATCTAACGAAGATTCTCGAGTGCTCCAATAAATTTTAATTTTCAATCCACCCAAAGTTCCATATTGAATCCCCCAGCCATGCGTAGAGCGGGAATCGTCTATCCAAGAGTCGGTAGAAGACTCTTGACCAAATTTTGAGAACGGCAATAGTTCTCAGAATTCCTCTAAAAGAGAGTCGGTAATGAACTCTCTTCGCTTACCTATGAATTTAAATATGGTGCTTTGATCAAATCTGTCTGCGAACCTGGACTCACTTCGTAGAACGCACAGGTGCCGAACACTCTCAAACTTTAACAAATGTTTAAACCGACAGCTTCCCTAGCTACTCCTATCTTAATAAAAAAAGAACAAATCTTTATGTTAATTTTCACAAAAAAAACAACTCAAATATGGTTCGTACTGTGCGTTTATGTAATTAATATGTCCTCTAATTTTTTTTCTCGGGCTCCTACATGTTGGATGGATTGGAGTGAAATTATTTAAATTTAACTTATCCCCAAGCAAAGATCGTCGATTCTGTAAAAATCGACTTCAACAAAGGACTCAGGGAATCAAGAGGCAGCAGTAGCCTCCCTTTCTAATTCTCGCAAATTTAATTCCCAAACCTTAAAAAAAAACGTCATCAGAGGAACTGGTCAATAGACTCGAGAGAAATTTCCTTGCGCCGGCCAGATTAATATATTATTCCCTATTACCTGCTTTCAAGGGGGCTTGGAGCAAATTACTAAATTTAAATTTACTCCCCAACAAAGTGGTCGATCGGTG
The DNA here is from genome assembly GCA_022664845.1 of Lepisma saccharinum. Lineage (NCBI taxonomy): Eukaryota > Metazoa > Arthropoda > Insecta > Zygentoma > Lepismatidae > Lepisma > Lepisma saccharinum. The sequence continues at coordinate 72,093 of JAGDQP010002642.1, read as the reverse complement.
AAAATCGACTGAGGCAAAGGTTTTCAGGTACTCGAGAGGCAGCAGTAGCCTCTCTTCCTAATACTCCCATTCCCCCCACACAAATTTAAAATCTGGCAGAATCCCGGGGCAGTCGCGGCAGCAAAACTTAGCATGTCCCAACAAATAAACAAGAAATTTCTGAATTCCCGTATTCGCACCCAATCATTATTCGGAAATGATGAAACAATTAAAATCGAACCCAGAGCCAGTAAGTCCCTCCAAAATTTTAGCAGTAATGTTCATATTATACCTCTATTGCACGCCTGCCGTATTCTCTATTTCCGAGAATTTCCATCACGGCTGCTCACTGGTCTCGAGCAACGGCCCCTGATGCTGCTCGTCCGAAGACAAAATTTACTCGGAGAACTGCGACCTCCCCCACAAACGATTTAAAGCTTATATAGTTCCCTGACCCAAAAGCCCACTGGCCTGCTGGCTAACAAAGGAGAGGATACAAAGGTAGCTCAGTTAACAACAAAAACGGATTAAAAATAGCTATTCACTCCATCAAACTTTTCTTTTTGTACCGTGAAAAAATAAAGAAAAATATAAAGAATCTGGCCGAAGAGAAATACGCTGGCCCTCTGCTCTTTCGACTTTCTCCTGGTTCAGCTGGAAAAATACTTTAGAAATACATACAAATATTCAAATGATTACAAACTGAGTACATAAGAATTAGAATATAGAACAACAAAACATTAACATGATTAAATACCTAAATATGTCCCGGCCGGGCTTTTTTTTAAAAAATACCATTTACCTTATTAGTATATATACATAACAATATTATTAGTAATATTTTTTTTTTTACAAATTAAATGAATAACTACATATAATAATTTTACACATTTGTTAATGTGAAAGGGAGTTGAGGTACACAGTGCCACAACATAATATAAGAACATAATAACACACAGCATACTTAGGAAAAGAAACACACGCGAACGCAACATTATCATATAAATAGTATACTCGCTGCTGTAGCCTGGTGGTAGCTTATGTGCACAGCCTCCGACTGGACTCACTTATTTGAGTGGGCGTTCTGAACGTTCTGATTCACTTTGTGAACGTTTTCTCAAGTTTTTTCATCATGTTTGTTTAATATTGATTTAATATCAGTATTAAACTGCAAGAAATTAAAGTATCTTGGTAGGGTTTGTATTTTCTAACCTGTGTTGATCCTGATCATTTTCGTGGGTGATCTGATCCTTTTTAAAGTGGGCGTTCTGAACATTTTAAAAAGTGGGCGAGCTGACCAGTGGGCGTTCTGACCGGTTATGTATTTGGGCGTTTTGACTATTTTGGTGAACGTTATTGCCATTTTTACGAGTGGGCGTTCTGACCGGTGGACGTTCTGACCATTTCTGAATTTGCGTGTTTTGCCTTTTTTGTGGGCGATCTGACCGTTTCTGTGGGCGTTCTGACCATTTTCAGAAGTGGGCGATCTGACCAGTGGGCGTTCTGACATAGTCCCACCGTGAGTGCCATAGAGCCTGCAATGCCTGAAGGCAAATTCTGTATTTAACTGTTATTCCTACCCAATGAAAGTTCATTTCCGAATAGCCTTCGTGTTAAAAATGTATGAATTCGAGTGAAACATTCACTAGACAATTGCTACAATTGCTATGTTTTCAGGGAAGAAACGTTTTTGCCCGTATAATGTATAAATTTCATTCAGCTAACGGCAACCGTATGAAGAAGAATTGAGGCCATAAAAAGCCACTTCCAGCTATAGACTGCACTAGAATCAAAATATTCATATATTACTTTCGATATACTAGTTCTATGAGTGTATGTGTCCTTATTTGTCTGCCTTTTAGTTTCACTGCACAAGACTGTTCGGAACTAAATCTATATAACCCTGCATAACTCTGCATAACTCTGGAACGCCTTGAGCAATTCCAACTAACCTTGGTACATATAGATATATCACTTACAATCTGAAAATAATATTGTGGGTAAGACACCCCTAATAGCCCTAGAAATGAGGGTGGAAAGGGGTGACATGTAAAAATAATAAAAAACGAAAGAAATTAGGGTAGAATTCACAGTTTTCGGGGTCGCTAAGATGAATAGCGACACTCCCGATGCCATTTAAGCCCAAGTTCAGCGCCCATCGGCATGGAATAATAGGAGGGGGGAATAAAATGTCCAAAACGACAGATATTAGTGTCGAATCCATAGTTTTCGGTATCTCTAAGCTGATTGGTGACAGTCCCAATGACTCTTAAATACAGGTCTAGTCGAATAGAACTAATATAACTCTGTAGAACTTTCTGAAGACTTTTAGAAATGAATATAACTGTGTAGAACGTAATATAAGATTGGGATAAAAAATACCCGGGCAACGCCGGGTAGTTAGCTAGTCAACAATACAGAGGAGCTTAGCACTTTAAACTTGCTTCATTTCTATCGAAATATTGTTACAGGATTTCAATTTCAGTGGCATTCCAGCAGCAATATCTCAAAGGTGATAATTTTCATTTTGATTTTTACATTTACTCGTTTTTTTTTCTTTTCTTTGGGCTCCCGAACCTACCCCACACTACGAAACTTCTAAAAACAAGCAAGAATTTTTGCCCCTCGAGCAGAGAAATTCTATAGCCAAGGTTGAAAGGATATTGAGCAAGCAATTGCTGCTCTCAGAGCTAAAAGGACTTAATTAACGACAAGAACATGAAACATCTGTCCCCTCCCTCTCTCGCTCTCTCCCTTATTCTCTCTCTCTCATATACACTTCTCACAAAATTACAAAAGGGTAACCAAAAACTCTATATAATATGCTGTGTCAAGGACATCAAGATCAGAAGACACGTACTCTACACCGCGTGAAATAAATATTACAACGGGTGTGAAGTTTTATCCTGCAGCTAATAACTAATATACTCGTTCAATTAGTGTTTTTAATAATTTCCTCTAGGAAATGGAGGGAAAGAAATAGAATGACAGCTGCGCCAACTCATAATGTTGTCCTTGGTCTAGTTTCCGGGAAGGGCTCGCGGCTACTGTTTCCTTTTCTGGTGTTAGGTGCATTGTAATATGGAACAGTGCAATTGCAACATTATTGTGAAATTCATAATTTCTTCTTTATTTCACTTATTTCTGAAGTCTACGTTTTTGTGTAATATTTGGGTAAATATGTCAAATAGTAGAAAATATAATAAAAGTGTATGCATAGACACGTAATTTAGAAGTCAATACGCAATATCAAGTAATATCGGCCGCTTCATTAGATTTCAAGCTAGCAGTGAATCAGGCTAGAAAAAGTCAGGAAAAATTAAACAAAATTATACTCACGTTGCAGACCTGCTGGTAGCGATTTGAAAATTTGCATGAAATGTTTAAAATGTTTTAGAACGTACAGCAGGTATGCAATGCTGTAAAACGACAAACTATATTTTTCGTTACGAATATGGAGGATATATCCCCCTTGACTCCAGCTTTATGAACTTGGAAGGAGAGTATTTCCACAAGAAAAGATTTAAGTTATGTTTGGAAACATATAATTGTTAGTTTCATAAAAAAATATAATTGTAAGGGCGGTAACAGCACTATAGCTTTCGCCCGTCCCGATATAATCGTAAGTTATTCATAAACAAACAAGGGTCGTATTGTACATTCTGCTTTGTAATTTCGCATTTAGGTAGATGTGGTAAATAACCTTTAGGACAACCAGTAAGATAAAAATTCTTTGACAATCATATCGATAGCACCGGTAAAAGAAAAAGAAAAAAATACGATTTCTAGACAGTAAATGTAGTAATCCTATACTGATAGTCCCAACGAGGGTAGAACGGAGAAAATTTTAAATATAAAACATTTAAAATCTATGGTTGAAGCAGTTATTTTCTACGTTGAGAAGAAATGGCTTTAACAGACTTCCTCGTTACATTAGATACGAATTATAAATAAAAATTACACCCATTGGAAAGTTTCCGTTGTAAGATGTAATGTGATCTTTCAGCTCATAAGGACAAGATAAACTTTTGGTAAATTTTATTTTCTATCGGCTCTGTTAGTAGCTTTTGACTTCGGCCCGTCACCATTGTACGAGGGCAACGCTTGTTAAATTTCACAAACATCTATGACTCAGATACAATTCAAACCCGCAACCTTGGAGACACTGGCCTAATGCCTCAGACCACACGACTACCTCGGTCGGCTATATGGGGTGAAGAGTCGAACCGTTAAATTCAATTATTAAAAATTGCCATCAGGTTTCAGTTAAGGATTTTTTTTTTTCTGATTAAATGCAGCTGAATGATTTTCTGCATTAGCGAATGAAACTCTTAATAAATGATAAAGTGTTTTGTTAACTATCTCAATGATGAATATGTAATTTCTTAAAATTCAGTTTATGCACATGAGTCGGTAACAATCTGGCAGATCTTCCCCTAACATGGTGTTTGGCCGTAAAGTTGTTAAGAAACAATATTGGGGTTTAGCGAAAACAATTGATCAAAACTGATAAATTTCGGTGTTAATTACGAGATCTTATTTTATTAAGAACATAATGGAGGTAGCAGTTTGCATTTTTTTAAAATCCAAGACATACTGTAACAGTACCCTGTTGCGATTTATGTATATTGTGCAACACATTCACTCAATGTGGTAGTATTTAAGACCATTCAAATTTGACTAATATTGAATTATTTAGGATCAATTGGAACATTTATATTTTGTGTCCGCTTACGGAAAGCGCATTTTTATAGGATTATGGAGAGTGCAAATGTTTCACCTATAGCATAAAAATTATGAAGTATGAGAAGACGGATATAAAAGTTTAACGCATTCCATGATTTTAAAGAATTAACCTAATTTGTGTTCGAAGCAATTATCAAAATTTCTTTATTGAACAATTTTACAAGCTCACATTGAAGACATGTAATGAATTTATAATTTCTTCATTACTTTTATTCGATTAAATTAGTATTTCCCTATGATTAACCGTTGTACAAAATCTTACAAGAAGAAGAACTAGTAGAAGCTGTGAATAATACCCAAGATGTTATAAAATTTGAAAGAAATAAAGCAAATTGTCAGAAGGAAGACAAAGCAAGTTGAAGTTTATTTGAGTTTGGAAGGATCAATGAAAATATTTACAAAAATCCAGAAAATGAGATCTATGCATGTATCCCGAAATTTTCTTAGGTTTTTCACGGATTTGGGGTAGGTTCAAAGGGGATCTGGAAACGAAATTAGATAACAAATACAGTGTCTTTTAAAATTACACCGACAAACTTCTGGAGATGATTTCTCACATCAAAACAAGGCGAAAATTAATCAGACAAATTTTCATAATGTCTATAGCCTATTTTCAAAGCTACAGGGTCCCGAAAGCGTGGGAAAATGAACTTGAGAGCTTCATATATCTAACATCAGAAAAGTGGAGCTGATGTAGCATGGTTCCTTCAAAGACTTGAAAAAGGTCCGCAATGGGTGCGCAAGGGATTCTTCAAAGGAATTAGTGGATTCCCAGAAATCCTTTGAAGTAGAGATGGGGTCCAAATGTGCGTGAATGAAACGTTTTTCACCAGGAAACAATAATTCGTTTGTGCCAAAGTCGATTTCTCAAGTAGATACCATACACCGAACGATTTTCGAAAAAAAAAAGCGTGGTTGCATAACAAGTAGGAGTAAGAATTGCATAATTTCATCGAAAGTTTTACTTATTTGTTATTAAAGAGACTGAATATCATTGCCCAATCGCATGTTGCGGATGTCATCTTTACTCACACTAGAAGCCTTCAGAAATATACCGGAATCCCCTACTTCGTTTGAGGAATCCCTTGCGCGCCCATTGCGGAATTTTGATAAGATAAAATAAGATAAAATGAAATTTCATGGTCTGTAACAGCACTATGGCTTACGCCCGTCCCGTGCGAAATTTTGAAAAATGCATTTTCAAATCGAGTATGTTTAAAGCCTTTGAAGGTACCACGGCGCATGAGCTCTACTGTTCGTGGTGTTAGAAATGACTGTAAGGTTCATTTTCCCACGCTTTCGGTACCCTGTAGCTCCGAAACTATGCACATTTCGAAAATTTGACACAGGAACTTTCGTTTTGTTTTGATGTGTGGAACCACGTCTAGAAGCTTGTCGATGTAATTTTAAAACACACTGTATATAATATCGCCTAAAATTATGCTAAGTTTATAAATAAATCGGAATTTGAAAGAGGTCCTTAACCTCTAAACTCTCTGCTTGGATACGTCGCTGAACTGTATGTTCGTATGGGTCTAGAATATCTAATACAGTAGATACATAAATCAGCTTTCTAATCAGCTATCAGAAATGATAGTATATTACAAAAGTGTCATCTGAGGCTTTAACATGAAGAAACTGAACACGAAAACAGAGAATTTTACATTTTCTTTGTATACAAAATGTTCTACACTAATTGTGACTTTCGAAAGCAAAACTATTAAAAGTGCAATGGAAGCATTTCAGATTTCCAAAGTGCTTCAGATTTTGTACAACCTGCACCCACATCTACGCCAAAAATTATTTTTTATATTCTGAAACGATTAAATGCGTATATCGTTGAAAAATTCGAACTTACAAATATGGCTCAACAGAAAGAGAAAACTGTCATCAAAGTGAGTATATAAGCATTAGTAAATGTTGGTCGAGAAACTTCGTTCTTGATAAAATGCAACCTGATGTTTTAAATATGCAAAATTTGTATTAGAATTATGACTGAACTAAAGAAACGATACGGACAGAATATACTCATGCATTTAAAACTTTTCCGCACAGTAATTGTGCTGTTCTAAAATTTTAGAAAAAAGAACCGGAATGTATTCTTATAGGAAATTTGTTGTGTTCGGTTGCATAACTGCCAAGGATATGATTTTCTAAATATCCCCTCTCTTGGAAAATTCCTATCGGTACTGGTAGGGAGCTTCCCTGTAACAGTTTCCGAAGGTCATTAACAGAAGTGGTGGGTGAGGAAACTCTTTCTGGACACCAAACCTCGAGTTCTGAAGGTCAAGCAGAAATGAAGATCTGAAAATAGTTTTGGAGGTAAAAAACACATTCCTTATGAGGAATATGTTCGTACTACAGAAAACATGACGCTATAGGCGAGGTGTTGCTATAACCGATGTCGCTATGAACGAGCTACACTGTAGTTCTCAGCCAAGGTTAACTTAAATTTGTTCGAATATTCAATTCGTTTTACTGAGAAATTCTATTACGATCGAACATGTGTGTTCTTAAATAATACTAAATTCAAATCGTTAAATGCAGTTTATCCACTACAAAAACCTGCAGAGCTGTATGGGTAAAAACTTAATTTAGATATTTTGAAATTCGGAAATAACACATTTTCATTTACGGTTAATAGGGCCGAGACGGGCGTAAGCCATAGTGCTGTTACGGCCCACAAAATTAATTTTATTATTACGGTTAATAGGGAGAACAGGCTGTCGATGAGTGATATAAAGATATCTGTTTTCCATATTCAGAATTTTTAAATGCACATGCAAGGTGCAGCAGGACTTAACGCAAGTTGTTTTATTTAGTTAGTTGTCAGAGTTGTCTGACAGACTGACACCAATTAATTAGCAAAAGGAAAAAGAGACAATTCCAGTAGTTCTACATTCTATCGCTATATAAATAATTAAAAACAGAAATAAAACAACGTTTAGATCTGTTACAAATCTGTCACATTTGTGAGTAACGAAATGGATAAGAATAATTTCGTTTAGTACAGTAAAGATTTACAACGAAGAGAAAAAAATGAGGGTGAAATCCAGAACTAAACGGGAAAGGCAATTGTTTTCCTTATCTCCCCCGCTGATAAACGGGCACATTTCTTACTATAAGCTAACTTACAAATTAGTTATCATATTGTCAACAGACAGAAATATTTATATTTTCTTCCCTTTTTCCAGTAACGTTTCAAGCATGATTTCTCTATCCCGAGTAATACCAACACAATCTTTCCATGGAAAAGAGAAATTGACCAATGAGAAGAGTGCATCTGATCACGTGCAACCCCCAATATGGATACCATGTGATTGATGATACATCTGCTTCGGATGAAGTATGTTGTTTGGCTAGTGACATCCTTTGAATTTCACCATTTCGTCGCGTGAGCATTGTTTTATTCTGTCACCAAAAATCGAAAATTGACTTTCCACTGGAAATGTATTCTATGCCCCGTATATTAACAATATCTAGTAAGAGTTCAGATCAATTCTTGCAGAAAATATGAAAACCTGAGAACTGTTTTAATCTATGTTGGCCAAAGTTACAGAAAAAAATCACTCTGTTTTATTCTATATCGCTGCCTGATAAGCTGTCCATAACTATAGTGTTATTCTTTGTTATTGGACTTTCGTATTTGTGAATTTTTGTTTTATTCTATGTCCTTATCCAATGAAATTCAGTCTACATGTCACGTCACAGTACTTTCTACAGGAAAGGGTTGTGAGAGAGCTGCTTTGAAATCTGGAAACGTAAGTAACTAATGACACTAATAAATGGTGGTTCTTTTGTTACTGTTTTTCTCAAACAAAGCATGTTCATTTAAGTGCAGTGCTTTGTAGATACAACGAAGAATATTAGGTCTATTAAGAGAATAATGACATTTCCAAGTACTGTGACCAGAGAATGTGTTTCCTTGCTTAAAGGATGAAGGATGTTTTAAATGATGCTGATAATAATGAAATGGACTTAAGTACCATTGTTAGCTTGGACACTCAATAACAGCGCTGTGGACCTTGACTATGTCCAAAGTAGTAGCAACGACGAAGATGATGACCAGGCTGCTGGACCTTCTAACAGCAGCCAGAGGTAGGCATCATGCGTGTTTGTTACAGAAGAATATGCTCACTTGGAAGAAATTAGTTATACCCTGTGGTCAGACTCTTGTGTACCACAGACTAAAAACAGCTTGATGACTACTGATCTGCGCTAATTTATACTTCAGAATAAGAAGGTAAAATCCATCTACCAGAAATTTCAAGAAACAGGCTACTCCAGTGTGCAAGAAGTAGACACTCTTCATATTATCACTGAAAATGCAGTTAAACCCAAGGAATTCTGAAGACCATTATGCCTGATTAGGAATATTCTTTCCTCATCAATCGACACAGAGAACCCGTTTAGAGTTATTCAGCTAAAATCTGGAGATTTTTGTATGTCAAAGGAACCTCTTGAAGGTACACGTGCAAGAATGTACCGTTCGCTCAATCGAAACATATCTACTGCTAAGCGGAAATACCTACAGTGAAGTATGAAAAAAGTCATAACTCACATGCAGCACTGTTAAAATCACTCCAGTATTGTCGAAAGATAAAATCCATAGAGTTATAAAATCTCTCCACTAGAGACAGGGCTGGCACCACTGTCTACGTGATTTTAGCTCTCAGCGCGGCGCAAATTGAACGTTCATTTGTTTCACTGTTTGTTTGGCACGAGGCGTCTGCTGCTGTAGAGCAGCTAGTATTGTATGCGAGAATCTATTTTCCACATAGGAGTTTAGTTTTCAGAGACTATTCACCGGAAGTACTATTATTATTCATAGTCAGGGGCCCCCAAGAAGCAGATGACAACTGCAATGCGTACCATGATAGAGTAGAATATAAAATATACTTGCATGTGAAATATTAAATGTGAAATAGTTACATGTGGTAGTAGCATTATAAAATTTCTTTGTTCGTAGCGAAATAAATAGTTCGTATTAGCGAAGATAATTTTGGTTCGGTAGTAGGAAAACATTTTAGTATTATTCCAAGTTCATTTCTGGGAGACACGATTATATTATTTGAGGCGTCCATTTCGAAACGGGTCTTTGTCCAAATGTCATAAATGTTGGGAAATTGATGAAAACACTTGTTATACGCTTCCATTTAAATTCTAGGGCAAATGTGCATCTATTAATATCTTACAAAGTTGGAGAATTGTATTACTTTACCAATATTTTACCTCCTTGTAAAAGGATATTGGAAAAGATAAAAAAATATATACGACGTTTACTTTTAATTATGATTTTGTCCTTTAATTTCGTACTATAATAAAATTATTTTGGAATCACAAAATCTTACTAAAATATTAGAAAATAATAAAATGAACTCAACCTCAATCTCAATTTTTTTGGACAAGGACCCATTTGGAAATGGATACCTCATTTATTTGTGGAATTATTGGTGTAAAAGTGCTTTCGTCCTTAAAGGTGTACGCAGTGGCCAAAACTTGATTCAAAAGAATAAGTACTTGTTGTGTAATTCAAGTCTGAAAACATGTTTGTTTGTAAAACGCTTGATAAATAGAAAACAAGTACATATTAATTTATGGGCACTGAGGGGAATGCAGTATTAGTTAGATGGTAAGTTCGTCATGGCCGTAATCTTGAATCTTGCTCGATTTTTTTTTAAAAAAATTAGAAATGTGTCACTTAATATATCAGTCTGGGTTAGAATTTAAAGACATACATTGCTGAAGTCACTTTTGCCACACATTTATTTTTGAAAGAGATCATGAGCTGTGATATTAATATGTATAGCTGATTCGAAAGTCTGTAAAGTCCAAGAAGTGAAAATATAATGCATACTAATGGGTAGTGGATAGATGGTGCCCAGTCATTACTAATAGCGCGTTTTACAAATAAGCTTGTTTTCAGACTTGGATTCCTCTATTGATTTGAATCAAACTTTTGGCCACTGCACCCGTATTTATGGATGAAAGCCCTTTTAATCATTCTTCCAGGTGGTTTCCTGATGTACCTTACTTATCTGCCAAGTTTGGTCGAAAACCATCTATAGGTTCACTTGTCAGTGAAAATATTGTTTTATAAGCTAAAGTAATCAAACAATTTTTTGTAGAGGATATTTGAAAGTTGGGAAGTCTATGGTTGTAATTTACGAATGAAGCTGCTGTAATGCTTCGCTATTTGAATATCGGGATAGGTCCAATGTTGCAGATAAAGGTCCCTACCCTCCTTACCGCTCTCCATTTTATCAAACGAAGTTAATATTTTGTAAAATTTCTAATTGAGTTATTAATAACGATAATAATAATAATAATGTATATTAATTTGTATAATTTTGTATCATAATTACTAAGTTTTGATAATTTGAAGTCACAAGGTATAGTTATGTACAAAGGTTATAAATGGATTTTTTTTATTCACAACTACGAAGAAATATACAGAAGCGTATAGTGAAAAATAATAAAGTTTGCTGTCTTCGTTTTTCGAGAAAGAAATAAAATTTCTGCACAGCGTACAGAAATATATGATGTCCAGGAAATCTATTTAGATCTTTTAATCGACTTAGAACGTGTAAACTTATAATTCAGTTTTGAAACACAAATTTAGAAAACTTACAGCAACAATACACAACTCATGAAAAACGGACGAAAAAATGTCCCCTGTAAGATAAAAATATGCTTTCAAAAGTTAAAACACGTCGACGCATTCAACAGTTCATAGTTAGCTAAACAACAAATTATTTGAATTAAATATCTATCCATCTCACCGATGGAATGCCGTAAGTTAATATTGAACAGGACAATTCCGCCACTTTTCCCTTGCCTAGTTTCACACCAGGGTGACAAAATGATGATCAAGTCCTAAAATAAAACATATATACATCAGCATTAATATTAGATAATTTCAGTCATACGATTACCTTCAACATGGTACAGTTACGGAAGTATCTACTGCGGGAGTTGAATGAAAACTAACATTTAGCTTTTTATTTAAATATATTTATCGGCCAGACATGCAGTTATAATTAAGCAGTGACATGTCTGAGGAACAGATGTGGTAGGTTTAGTCTAAAGGGTGACTATTTAGTGCATAAATGAAAGGTAAATAGAAACTAAATGCTAACCATAGACTAAATAATTGCTAGACTCCCGCAATACATATTTCCGTGACTGTACGACATCCTCGCTGCCATCGTATCGACTAAAAAATGGCAATTAAAAACAAGACTAATTTCGCTAAATGATGCATTGTCTTTTTCAGGTGTAAAAAGGTAGGTTAAAAAGTTGAGGGAATAAAAGAAGCCATCCGCAGATATGGCCTTTTTCAGTTTTCTTGCAGGTGAAGTAAAAATGGCGAGTATTGTCACTTTCTGTGCTAAGTATAGCAAGTAGTGATTTTTTAAATTAATATTAACAGTGTACTGCCAGAGCGGTAGGTCTCTCGAGTCAATTTTAACCCTATCTGCTTTTATATTTCTCCCTCTAAGTATATACAGGGTGATTACAAATGATTCATCAGGTTTCGTGAGTTTATTTTTAAAAAGACTAATACTAATACACTTACAGTAAACCAACATACCGCAAAAGAATTAGAAACTGTCCAAGTTTTAACGTGTCATTTCTCATACTTGTAACTTTCACGACTAGCGACAGAGGGTACAAGTTGTGAAAATAGTGCCTAGGTAACTGTGACAGGTTTATCATTTCTTGATATGCTGCAATTTTGGTTGTTACCACAAATGACACAAGATTTCAATGAGTTAATACTGCAATTAGACGGAGCGCCACCTAATTGGCATATTGAGGTGCGCCGGTACCTAAACAAAACATTACCACATCGTTGCGCTGTGCTCCTGGTGACCATGCACTTTTCACATGGTCCCCTAGATCTCCCGATCTCATGGTTTGTGACTTCTTCCTTTAGGAGTATGTGAAGGACTTAGTGTTGTGCCACCACTACCATCCACCGAGCCGGCGTAGCTCAGTGGTAGATTGTTGGCATAGCATTCGGGAGGTTCTGGGTTCGATCCCAACGGCCGACCATTCTGACTGAGGTTTTCCCAGGGTTTTCCTCAGTCACATCAGGAAAATACTGGGATGGCACATTGAACAAAGGCCCTGGTCGACATCTTCCCGAATCCTTTCCCTTCCCCTATTACGGCCTGAACATAAAAGCCATAAATACAATTCAATTCAACCACTACCATCCAATGTGGCTTAACTCAAGGAACGCATCACGCATGCATTCACAACCATCGCTCCCGCTATGCTAGAACGCGTTTGGGCCGAATTGGACTACCGCTTGGATATGTGTCGTGTGCCCAAAGGAAGCCACATAGATGATGCTGCCATCTGTCGCTAGTCGTGAAAGTTACATATATGAGAAATTGTCCCTTAAAACTGGGACAGTTTCTGATTCTCTTGAGATATGTTGTTTTACTGTAAGTGTATTAGTCTTTATTTAATAAACCCACGAAGCCCAATGAATCATTTGTAATCACCCTATATATATTTGTGGTCAGTCTTTGTTCCATATCTCAGGGCACCCAGGGTCCATGTGTTTCGGAAGTCAGAATTACCAGGTAGATCAGATTAGAGTGTTTTCTTTATACTAATTTGTAAGTGAATTTTAAGTTCAAGTTTTTGTTTAGGTTTGAGAACATTTCACTTCCGAAGCTGAATCAGTGTGGAGTATTAGGTGTTTTCGAAATTGAATTTCATTTGTCTAACAATTTCTGGTCTCCCTGAAAAGTGCGGTGGTCTTTGTTTTTATTTTTGTTCATAAGTTTTGTGTTCCCTCTCTTTGAAAATTGAAAATTTTGTTTTGTTTAGACGAAGTCCAGTGCTATTGTCTTTGCTCTACTTTCCCCAGTTTCGTGGGTTCAATGCAGAAATAGTTTTCCTTTCTTTCACATTTTGATATGCAGATCCAATCTTTGTTCAAGTTGAGGGATCATTACAAGAGGTTTGCCACTACTTTGTCTTTGACATTACGCAGAATTTCGTCTGTTGGTTGGTTGAGTTCTTGTGAAGTTTCTGTTAACCACAACAAGACTCTAAGCTTGTTTTCCCATTTCGAATGAACTTAATAACTGGGTCTCTTCCATAACTATCCTGCGTCAGTATCAGTGGATGTACGATTTCTGTCTCTAGCCGGACTTGAATCCGTATTGTTTAGTGGCGTTCACCTCAAGACACTGAGCTCAATATATATCCACAGTATAGAAGGCTGCTTTAATCAGCTATTTGTCACTGCCGATCACCACTGCCTTTAACGAATGATTTTTTCTCTTCTAGAAAGGTTGTAAATCTAATTTCGGTCATGAATTCCCGATGATAGATTCGCTTCGTTGATGATTTGGCTGTGGAGCGAAAAGAGGTTAAGAACATTTCTGTCGTCGATCTTGTTATAATTGTTAAAATGAAGCCAAGACATTGCCCTTTGATACGTTAGAGTTTCTCATCTGCTGTAAATAACATTTTACAAAAAGTTAAGATTTCCTTACTTTTTTCGTCAAATATGAGTGTTACTCGTTTCTAGTTATGTGGATTACGTAAGGGATTCCGTCAAGATTTTCATTGTGTGGGAGGAGGGGGTAAAATCAAAATTGGGAAGGTGTAAGTGGAGTTTTGCATGGTTTCTGTTGATTTTTGACCGTATTTTTAACATTAGATGTGCTTTCGAGGATATGGGAGATGACACCCCACAGAGGGTCTGGCGAAATCACTGATTACGTTTATTCAGAGTATGAAGTAAAACTACGCTTGGAAATGAGTGGGATGCGCCATGTGATATATAAATTCTTTCCTAAATGATCTTGTCTCCCCCAAGCAAAAACTGAAATAACGACACTAGTTAGAAATGTTACAGTTGCTCTACAATTTCAAATATGAGCGAGTTCCCGATATCTGGACAGTTTATTCATCCTAATTAACCTGCATTTTGCAAAGCATGTACAAATTGTACATGTGTAAATATATTTCTCTGATTACTAATTTGAGCGCGTTTAGGTTTTCATCGGGAAAGCAGTTTTGTTGAGTTTAGGCTTGTAAGGAGCTGCAAAAAAACTTCATTTTACTCAGTATTATTTAACACGAACCGGTTATATATTTGGTCCGATAGATGGCAGCGAAAACATTTGAACTTTTCAAGGTGAAAGAATTTTTGAGTTGTGGTTATTCTTAAAGAATTTTACATTGTTTTCATACAGTTTTATTATTTACAACTAATTTCATTTGTATATATTGTTTCGAAAGTATATTAAATGTTTGGAACGTAGTATAATAAACTATTTCATGCATGAATATTAAATGTTTGACCGATGGCAAATTGCATATAATACGAAAAGATAGTACGGATAAAAAAAAGTCGCGCCCCTAACAGTGAATAATAATAGCACTTCCGGTGATTAGTCTGTGAAAACTAAACTCCTATGTGGAAAATAGATTTTCGCGTATTGTATTTACCACGCACGGACTTTTTATGAAGGAAAACAATTGAGAATTCGCGTTAGAGTTCATCTTACACTCTTGTGAGTTAAGTTCAACACGTAAGTTACAAACAATTCCTAAGTAAATCGATCAATATAAGGTATAATTAAATGTAAAAATCACTTACAGAAAACGTTCTTGATAAATATGATTTTGGTTCTGATTTTTTTTTTTTTTTTTTGTTAAATAAAACAACAGGATGTTGATACTTAAAGCCACATAACTTATTTCAAAAAACATTAGAGATACATTTAAAAATATTACACAACATTAGGGATACATCGCAAGTGACATGAGTATTAAAACACACAAATTGCTGATACTGTAATTATATTCTACCAATGGTTTACTTGCATAAATTTACAAAGAAGAATTATAAAATTTAAAATAGGGTAAGGGCACCGGTCGTCGGACATACACTAGTAGTCGGTAATTTTCACATAAATATCGTTGAAACAGACGTATGTCATTAAAAAATGCATATAAAAATTATCTCTAGTTTCGGACAGCTTTAAATTGATATTTAAGTTCTACCAACTATCGAAAGTGACAATATAGATCACCGAAAAAAAAAATCTGTCTCTCCTGGTTAGCTTAAAAGATGCCGGAAAAGTTATTTGAGAATGAATAA
>JAGDQP010002642.1:0-56131 GCA_022664845.1 Lepisma saccharinum | reverse complement strand
GAGAATGAATAAGATTGTATTTAAATTTAGGGTAATAGTGTTTCTCTTAAAACTATTAAAACGACACTGTATTTTCTAGCTTTTCAAATGTTCTGTTTGGACTTTATATCATAAGCAATACGAATAGTTACATCTATTAAGTATTATTGTGTCCGACTTCAGGTATATAAGGTAGATAGAATTCACGAATTTTCCTCTTGCCGATCAGGGTGACCGATAAGAAGCTTTCTTCTCTATTTTTGTTACGATGTTAAATTTGTTTCTATTGTTCTTAATAGTGTAATCAAGGTGTTCCTGGTTTGATTCCCGGCGGGGACACAAGTGGTTCGGAATCCATGTTAAACTGTAGGTCCCGTCCTAAGGACGTCATCCTCATGCTATGGAAGGCAATGGAAAATTACCATAAGTTCACCTAGCTCTGGGACCTTCAGGTCAAGAGCTGCCTTCGGGCAGAACACCCATCATCATCATTGTTCTTAATAATTTAACAAGTCTTTTCAACAGCACATTACCGAGCCGCCGTAGCGCAGTGGTAAAGCGTTGGTGTAGCTTTCGGGAGGTCATGGGTTCGATTCCAGCAGCCGACCATCCTGACAGGTTTTTCCAGATACCTTGCTCAGACACACCAGGCAAATGTGCAGATACCTTACAGGGATGGCACCTTCAACATAGGCCCTGACTAGTGTTGCCACGAGACGAGACAGAGAAAATGGCTACACCAAACAAGACGAGACAGAGCTCTTGTAATGCAAAGTATACATCTTTTCGTGACGAGACACTCTCTGGACAAGATATTTTCGAGACAGTCTAAATCTCGTCTCGTCGGCAACACTAACACTGGCCGACATCTTCCCAAATCCTTTCCCCTCCCCTATCCCGGCCTGAGATTTAGGTGCCTAGCATTATCGGCTTAGATGACAACTATTTACATTTTAAATAGATAGATACAATTATATATTTTTTTTCCTACGCGAATATAAACCACTTTACTTCCAATAGGCCTAAATGAAAACAATCCAGTATTTCTGAATTTAAGAATACCTATTTCTCTGGCATTGAGGGACAGTTTCATAACTATGGATCTAACACGATTAAATACCTTCGCATCAAATAATTCTAATCAAAGATGTGTGTTTTCTTTTATATTTCTAGCAGACATAAACTGCACGAAAGAGCTTCTTACATAATGAAATATTTTTCACGGAATAATATTAAATGATCATTTATTTGTAAAACGATACATTACTTCCTTTCTTATATTTCTCAGTACAACCGTAAGCTGCACAGGAGATCGGCATTTTCTTTTCAAATACAAACAAAACAACTATAACAAACAATACCAAAGAGCAAAGCACATCAGCCATTTGATAGCAACTCACAACGCGTGTTGTTGCCAAACGAACATACTCTCGCTCCACTTTCAAGTACGCGCCGCGTTAACAGCGCCAATTCTGACTCTAGCGGAGAGATTTTATAACTCTATGATAAAATCACAGATATCAAAAGTAGCTTTATGCCACAAGCCGACAAAACATTTTACAACACCATTTTCAAGTGGGAGTTGTAGATTTTTTTTTTTTACTTTTCCTTTGTTTTCCTTACTATGATTATTTAGTTTTCAACACAAGACAATCTTTCTTAGCTTCATATGCTTTATACTGAACAGATATCGTGTCAAAATACTTTGTATTAGTGTCTTTTTTTAAAATAAAATAATGAAAAGATTATTTTTTAAATATTTAGTCCTATGATGCCTGCGAATGCTGACATTCATTTCTCTGCTTCTATTCATAAATACTTCACTTTAAACAAAAACAAAGAACTTGAAATTCTGACTATCATGCGCACTTTGACAATTCTCTCGTCAATAATCGAATGCAATGGTGTTTTTGTATGACCTAGAATAATTTTTGAAACTTTAGAAGACTCAACCAGCGTTTTCATAAAACCATTCTATGTCAATTCTTTGTTTCTACAATTTCTCTGCAACTATACAAGTCCGGATTTCTTTTTCTTAAAGAAATGATACTACAATGGATGCACTGTATACTACATTAGCAATGTTGTATAATTCTTAGCGGTTTTGCTACAATCGAAAAAATAAACTTCAAATCGCTCTCCTGTAAAAAAAGAGGGAAGTTGACATAAAATAAAACAATTCTCACGCGACAATTTGTTTCAATACCCTCTGCCCTAGAAGCAAGAAACGCACAGATCCGTACAGCACATATCCGTACAGGCTAAAATCTGTTTCATTTCCGGACAGCTTAAATGGCATAAGCTGACAGGAACATGCATCCAGATAACTTCAGCACATTTCCGTATATGTCTACATGGGCATCTTATCAGAATGTGCCATCTCAAAACGTGTAACTCTGCCTGAGGTTAGAGGGAAGTCCAACAAAGAAAACTGCAAGTCATGCAGAGACAACAGAAATGGTTGCTAGCCTAAGGAGAGCATGTAAAATTATTAATAAAGAAGTATTGATTTTTAGATGAGTACAGAAAACGTGCATCAGTGAATGCAGAAATGTGTGTAAGTCTGTATATGTAATAAGAGTTAATAACACTCGTCACAACTGAAGTACATAGCTTCACGTCACAACTACATAGACACGCACATACACACAGCAGAAAACTTTGCGTTTCAGAGGTAGCAAATCCAAATTCAGACTGGATTATTATTTTGACGTTATTCCAATAGTTCCATACTATCATGGAGCTAAAAAAAAAAAATGTTGTTGTAAAAGTACTTGTTAAAAGTTTATTTTTTAACATTTCGCCCATTTTCAAATTTAAGAAAATTTTGAACTTTTTAATGTAAATGAAATGGAAGTGATTAGTGATGATTAATTGTGGTAATTAATAATAAGATAGCGCAGGGTTTCTCAACGTGGGGGTCATGACTCCCAGGGAGGTCACGGGTTGTGTGCAAGGGCATCGCGAGAGGAGGTGAAAAAATACATTTAACTTAGGTTTTGTAGACTAAAACTAATGCATTTCAAAGAAGGTATTTCCTTTTACTTGTTTTTATAATTACTAAAGATAGTATAATTTGTTGAATAGTTTTCGATAATATAACTAGGATATTTATTACCAAATGCAGCAAATCAACTGTGATGTTTTCAAATGAAAAGCAAATGTTACACAAAATTATAAAAAAAAAAAAAAATGAATTGAAACGTTACGAAAGATTGCACAAGTTTACTAGGTTAGCGTGAAATCTGAGCCTCTTTTGATTTAACCAGTTTCAAAATGTCCGGTTCAATTTTCGCCATACACATTATCAAGCCATTTTTAGTTCTACGTTAAAAGTTAGCTGCCCATTCTTGTCCTAAATACCACGTTTCTAATATACAGACTCTTTACTAATTCGTATAACTGAGAAACAGACCTGTAAAAATGAAGGTTTTCAATATATTTCCATGAAATTTTCTATAATTGCTCACAAAATCCTGACGTTTTAACACTGTGAAAATAATTTTCGAAAATTAAATTTTAACTGCCGTTTTGGGGGTTCAAATTCAAAAGTAAGCCTCGCTTATGGGAAAATCAATGTTAATTCAGATGAGTCACTTTTCCTTGTCTAAATTTATTAATTACCAAGAAATTAATCCAGATGGTGTTTTCTGTTTACAAAATATTGCAGCTCGAGATCCAGAGATGATATATAATATTTATTGACATAAATCACCGTCTGACTTAATTTCTCGGTAATTAATCAGATTAGACAAGGAGAAGTGTTCCTCTGAATTAACATTGTATTTTCCTATAAGTGAGGTTCACTTTTGAATTTAAACCCACAAACGTGGAATTAAAGTTTAATTTAGGAAAATTATTTTTACTGTGTTAAAACGTCAGGGTTTTGTTAGAAACTAGAAAATATCATGAAAATATCTTGAAAACTTTCGGTTTTACAGGTCTGTTTCTCAGTTACACGAATTATGTAGACGCACCCATGGGCACTCCATGGCCCCTTCTTATGCCAGCCTTTTCATAGGACACCTGGAGACATACTTCAACTCCATACCTCTCAAACCTTTCACCTGACTTCGCTATATCGACAATATTTTCTTGATCTGGACCCACGGACAAGAGTCTCTGGAAACATTTCTGTAAAACCTCAACTGCACCTTTCCCGTCAAATTCACTTGGTCCTTCTCCAGAGAATACATAACTTACCTTGATGTGGATGTCTAGCTCAAGAACAATCGACTTGCCAACAGTATGCAGTATCTCCATTTTAACAGCTCCCATCCATATAATATCAAACGCTCTCTTCCATACGCTCTTGCTGTCAGGGGCTCCTGCATCTATTCCTCTGATGACCTGCTCCAAAATTATTCCAGTACCCTCTTCTAAGCTCTCACTGACTGTGGATATCCCAAACACCTCATCCGTAAACAACTAGACCGTGCCAAAAATCAACCTAACTCCAACCGACCTCCACACGAAGCTCCTTCTTCTCCCAGTCTTCTCACCCCAGCTTTCAGGCTCTGCAAAAGCTCCTCAAACTGGCGCACCCCATACTCACTGCGTCACCTGAAACTGAAAGATTTTTCCTGACGTGTCCCAAAATAGTCTACCACAGAACTCCAAATCTCAACACGATTCTCACCAGAACTGGACCAATCCAGCCCCCTTTCCACGAACCTGGTAAGTGCAATAGACCCGACTGCAGAACCTATCCTAACTTTGATCCCAGTCTCATCTTCGCACATCCTGTCACTCGCAAGACATACTCTTTCCGACACTCCGGGAGTAGAATATTTTCCAACCTCGTTCATCTCCTACTCTGTAACCTATGTCCCGCTTTCTATGTTAGCGAAACCCAAACTCCTCTAACAATCCGCATCAATAACCATCGCTACTCTTTCAAATCACAAGTTCCGCACCTCCCCATACCTGAACACAATTCTTGTCACGGCTGCACCTTTGACAAAACTTTTCAAGTCAGAATCCTGAAAATCCTAAACCCTGACTCTCCTGCTACAGTTAGAAATAGGAGCAGACGTACATCTCTATCCTTTCCGCCAACCATGAACCCGCCCGCAACTGCCTGTAACGCACGAAAGCGAAATGTCTTTTTCTTCTTCCAGTCTCTTCTTTGATCCGTCTCTAGTTACACTCGTATTCTATTTTTCGATATTGTTTCTTTGTTGTTCCTTTCCCCTTCATCTTCATTATTATTATTATTTTATTATTTATTTCCCCCTCTCTTGTGATTCCTTATCCTCTTATTCCTTTACCTACTCCCTTATCTACTCCTAGTTACCTCCGCCCTTTCCTCTCCATTTAGTGCATTTCTCCGACACATCTAACCATTTTCCCGTCTCCATAGCCTTGCCACACTGTTACCCATCATCTGATGGCAACACGGCGTCTTAACTCTAATACCGCACCAGTCCGCTCTGTCCTTTTTTCTCTCCTACCATGTGAAAACGCTTTGGCGAAACGTTGCCACTTTCTATTGTGTTTGTGAAGTTCTTGTACTCCTGTCTCAGCATTCGACTATGTAAGTCTCAAAGATTAAGACTCACACAAAGAGCAATGGAAAGATGCATGCTAGGAATAACCAGGAGAGACAGGAAGACAAATGAATGGATTCGCGTACAAACAAAGGTAAAGAATTAAATCAAGACTGTGAAGAAAATGACGTGGAGATGGGCCGGTCACATAGCTAGATGAACATATGGAAGATGGACGACAAATGTACTATATTGGATTCCTAGAGAAAAGAAACTACCGAGACGACATCCAAAAGCGTTTTTCAGGAGCTACATGGATGAGGTTTTCAGTAGACCGAGATATGTGGAAAGAAAAGGGGAGGCCTTAATCCAGCAGTGGATGGAAAACTACTGAATATGATATATATTATATATGCGTGTGTGTGTGTGTGTAAGTATGTATGAGAGAGAGAAAGAGAGAGAGAGAGAGAGAGAGAAAGAGAATTGAAGCCTACAGAAGACTATTTCACACAATGTGAAACGAAACCGGGGCATCAAGTTTCGTCTAATACCTCCTAGCTATAAAAACGCCAACAAAATGATGACACAGAGTTGATTTTCTTATTAGGAGAAAGTTGAATTTTTAAAAATCTTGGTTTAGCTCGCATACGTTGGTAGTCCTGGTATAGGAGATTTGGTATTAGATGGCCGCTGGAAGTAAACGCTCAATGAGGAACTCTTTGTATTAGCTGATGATCAAAACTAGGGAAATCTGATTACTGTAAGTATACTGAAACAAATTACGGTACACTGTCACAAATTTTCTCTCAAGAAAAATAGTATTAAATAAGACAACATTATTGGTAATATAATTGTTCACAATGTACAAGCACATAATGATCTTGGTGTTATATTTACTGACAAGCTTACTTTTAGTGGACATATTGCTACTGCTGCAAAAATATCTATTCGAATGTTAGAAATGTTATACGGATGTACAGAAACTCAAAATTTTATGGCGCCTGCTACTTATTACAAGGCCTTGGTTTCTTCTGTTGTAGAATACTGTTCGCATATTTGGTCTATGGCCTGTCCCACACATCTTACCAAACTACTTTTTTCAACTTCTTTTTAGCCGTTGTTCGTTACAGAGTTCCAGAGCTTATATCAAGCAACGAAACTATTATGAAAACACTAAATATAGCATCAACCTATTTTTTGCATTACTGTTTATGCTTTTTTGATGTTACTGATGTTACATGTTTCGGTGTATAATGACCAACGTTGTAACTGGAATTAAACATATAAATTTCTACTCCTTTCTTCTTTCTTCTACCACATCATTAGCATTCAGCAGAATCATTAATTTTTCTCTTTTCAGGTGTTCGGTACAGACGATAATCTTCGGAAAGTCTCTTCAAGTAAAGAGATTGTAATGGATGTAACTTTTAAAATTGTCCCATTGATTTTCGCACAGTTATACACAATACATGGTGATACTTAGGGAAGTATTTTTCACTTCTTTACTGTCTTCTTCCTTCGAAAATAGAAACAACATATCGTCGTATGTTCTCCATTGTTAGGATTGGATTGGATTAAATATGGTGGATTATGTAAAGAAATCGATCGATCCATTTTAGATATTGGTAAATGAAAGAAAAGGAAAAGCAATTATTATTATAAGAACAGCAGAGCGTAAATAATTGATTTTGAAAACACGAATATTTTAGTTATTCGATATGTATTGGTTTTGTTAATGACTTAACGGTGTTCTGAATCAGCAAGAAGTTTTTTTTAATTTCGTTATATGTTTGTCATAGTAAGCCGAATTTAGCAGACTAGGATCTGTATTGAACTTATGCTGTTTTATAAATACTAATGAATCTTTGGAAACAAGTAAGTTTACAAATATGTGTATTGAAAAGTGTTGTTCGTTTGGTATTGAACTGATATGCTACTGAATGTCAATACGATTGCCTGGATTAACAAAGCTGAGTTAACAGGTCAAACAAATTGTGCATGCTCTGTTTTTATTCTCAAACGATAAGTTGCATTATACATAATCTGATTGGTCTATCAATTCTGGTCAGGGAATACATCGGTAACTGCAAGAACTATAGTGTGTTTACTTACAGATTGATGATTTGGATGAAAGCAATAAACCTATTGCTGGTAGTTGATTACACTCTAACCTAATCTTTATAGTAGATGCATATCATGTTATTTTGAAGCACCAACGCAAACTAACCTAATGGAAACCATGCTAGATGTGACCACAATACTATTCTATGGTATGCATAAAGAATTTTCACTTCGTAGATAGATTTTGTGTTTCATTGTCTTCAGTGTTAATATGTTCTTGTGTGTAGCTAGTAAGCTAAATTTATATTCTGATTTTTCGGCAACTCACCTCGTAGTTAAACTCATGTGTTCGGGTTGGACATTACTGAATGCAACTCAACCTAATCTAACCTAACTGATTAATTTTAGAAATACGAGTTTAACATCCATAATTCTGGAAGTCATTAAAAGGAAAGGGTTGCAATAGAATCCACAAATGGTGACAATCGATTTTAAAAAGTCAGCTGTCAACTGCGTTTCAATTATTTTTTTTCCAAACGCAAAAATCCAAGGATTATACTTTCACAATTCTCCGAGCATTTGGAGAAAGGTTCAAGGAATAGGGTTAGTTCAACTGTATCGAGAAGATGAAAATGACAGGAAGTGGATCAAAAGAGCTGCTGCACCACCTTTTGTTCCAGAAGACAGAGTTTTCGACGTTTTTAGTAATACATTGGAAAACGCACCGGTCGTTTAACAGGCTCCAGACTTCCATGACTACATGGTTAAGACATGGCTGGACGAGAATGAGGCACATTATCCTCCGCAAGTAATATTTCCTAACTTTTCTAAAGCATTATTCCATATTAACTGTAACAATTATTTCTCAGATGTAAAAGACATCTATCTGCATCCTGGATTAGAACCCTGTAAATAGGATTATTCTGGCACAAATTCATGTTTCTAGATCAATCTGAACCAAACTGAATTACTATGCTCGTTTTCGTTTTAAAAATGCAAATGGTTTTCCAGAATATTTCCTTTGTATGTGTACAAGTCATGAACTGCTGTCAATGTATATTTGTTTCGGTTCACTATTTCGCAGAATCCTGTTAATGGTATTTTATTTATTTCTTGCAGAAAATTGTGAAATCAATACGATAACAATGGAGACAGGACGACAAATCGGGCTAAAGCACTCCAAAATTAACAAGAAAGCAGGAAATCCTCACCTTAACATACACAGATTTATAGATCTTTTGAAACAGGAACAAGCAGATAATAAAATGATAATAAATCAACCCCAGATGGGGCACGTCGCTAAATCAAAGAAAGCGAAGTGTTATGGAACTCAAAAGAAGGCTTGAATCAGAAGAAATAAACATAATACAGTACGCTGATGCAATGTCTCATTGCATTTCATTTACGCATGACTAGTGATTCTTGGTGCTTTGTTTAACTTTATGTTATGTTTTCTGAAACATGTTTTGTAAGTTCATGTAACATTATCACAGCTCGATGTCAAGGATATACGATCTAGTCATAAACTGTAATCGTGCTTACATTGTTTTGATATGTGCTTTTTAAATATATTTTTAATCTAGAAACTACAAATTTTTGTCTCATTTCTTGTCAGTACTACCAACATAATTTTGCATTAGGCAAATCTTGAAATACCTTTTCTCTTGAGTTTACATATGTAAATTCCCTTGCCAGGCGAACCTTGAATAGGCGAAAGTTGATGTCATCAACGAAACTACTTATTATAAAGTAAACTATTACTTTTGGGGGTCTCCGGCCGGAGGGCATGGTAAAAGGGGGTCACGGCATAAAAAAGGGTGAGAAACGCTGAGATAGTGTATTTTAAATAGTTTTTATTTAAGCAATACGTAACTCAATTTTTTTCTAGTCTAACGTTGAATTTGTTAAGAATTTAAGGAAGAAATATAGTTATTATGATTATCTTACATAGTAAGTAACACATGCATAGAAATAAATGACAATATTCAATGTGTTTCTACATAATGGAAAATGAGCTATTGAGGCCTTTCCTATGAGAAAACCTGAAACATCTGACAAACACCTATCATCGCGGATCCATGCACACTTTGTTGAGATATTTACCATTTTTGAAGGTCTGTAGCTTCCCGTAATTAAATAAAAAAAAATGTAGCCAAGTGGGAGAAAAGGCGTACTAAGACTACATTTTAGCAGAACCTGGAAACATCATTATACCTAAGTAGGTAGCAGGGTCTGATATTTCTAATTTTGTCCGCGCTATAACTCGTGTGTTTTTACAACTAGAGAGTTAGAAATTGGCAAAGAGTTTGAGTCTATAATGGAATAGATATCTATAGATTTTGGTAAAATTCAAGGGATATTCTCTGTGTATGTTTTATAGAAATGAATATTCCACATATTTTGAAACTCGACAAGTAAACTTTCTATATGATTTTTAATCATATAGCATACTGGATTTGTTACTTGTCGACTTGAAAAATATTGAATATTCATTTTTCATAAGTCTAGGAAGTATCTCTGTAGGAAATACACTAAAATTTTGGTACAAAGAATTATTAATGGATGTGTTAATGGTTTTCGTAAACGTCACACTAACATAACACTGAGAAAAGCAGAGGCTACATCTGCTGCACGAGCAAGAGCCTTCAACAAACCTAACGTTATGAAGTGTTTTTCACTGATTGAAGACGTGCAAAATAAGCATTTTCATTCCCCACACAGAGTGTATAATGTCGACGAAACTTGTCTCACTACTGTGCAATCACGAAATACTAAAGTCTTTGCTCTAAAGGGAAGACGTTAAGTTGTTTGTTTGACGTCAGCGGACAGAGGAGTTCTCGCTACCTTTGTAATTTGTATGTCCGCTGGAGGAAATTTTATACCACCAATGGTAGTTTTTCCAAGGCAATGTATAAAAATAGAACTTCAGGACGGTGCACCACCTGGATCTACCTTCGCATACCATCCCTCTGGATGGATGCAAACAGCGATTTTTACTGATTGGTTTAGACACTTCTTAAATCATGCAAAGTCAACTGCTGAAGATCCTGTGCTGCTTGTGTTAGACGGACATACCACCCATACGAAGAATCTGGAATTCGTCGAATTGGCCAGAAACAATTTTACCACAGTAGTATCTATATCTCCACACTGTAGTCACAAACTGCAGCCCTTAGATGTAACATTCATGGGGCCACTGAATAATTATTTTGTGCAGGCGATCGAGAAGTTCCTGAGGAACAATCCTGGACGAGTGGTCATCCAGACTGTTTGGGGAAGCATATCTTCGGACAGCAACTCCAAGTATAGCCATCAATGGGTTTCGGAAATGTTGAATTGTACCACTTGATAGTATTGTTATTGCCTATTCAGACTTTGTAGCTGCAGAAACCACAAATGTAGAGTATGGAACGTCAGCCATGTTACAGATAGGTCTGCTGATGACATTAACAGGAAAACAAGAGACAATTCAACGACTCTAGAGCCTCCAGCGGTGACAACATCCACTAACAATTCAGGTTCTAGCTTGATTGAGAAACTTGATGTAGGCCTTAACGCTCCTGTCGCCTCTAATGTTGCAGCTCTTTCTACAGAAGCTCAGCCTTCTTTTAGTGGACCTACTACAGAAACATCTGTTTCGGGAGAGGACCCAACACCTTCTACATCGTTTGCCGTAAGTCCAAGATATATTACGCAATTAGTCCTACCTAAAGTAGCAGGTAGGACTAGAACAGCAAACAGGAAACGAGGATCAGCTTCAATTTTAACTTCCACACCGTACAAAGAACAGCTATAGACTTCAACGACAAAAGCAAAAAAAATTAGGCGGACATACTAACTAGTAAGAAGGCTACTAAATAAAATAGAACAACAAAGAAACTCTTCACGGATGACGATGAGGATGGTGATACCATTTGCTTCTATTGTAAGGAACCATATTTATGTTAAAAAGCAACAGACGGTTGGATTAGATGTTCTGGTTACCATCGATGTTCTCACGAAGCATGTGCTAGTTGTGATGATGTTTTTATTTGTGAAGACTGTAGAGCAAATGGACTGTGTGATTATTTCAATTGAAACCTGGTTATGATTATTTGAATGGGTAAGATGCAAAAGGAACACATTCCACTTGAATCAAGTTTTTAAGGACTAAATTGAAGCCTATTTCCTACCTAAACTATAGGCCTTCTGCTCTACAAAGATTTTGCTGCTTGTAGACTCTTAATGGAAACTATTAAGCAAAATAGTGAAAAAGAGTTTTGAATTTGGGCTTAGCTCTTCAAAGGGCAATGCAAGTGAAATATTTTCCTTTTGCATCTCACCCATCCATTTGATAATGATGAAAGTCCCAAACTTTGAAGGTTAAGGTAGGCCTAATGGGACGATTCAAAGTAGGTCTAGTTGTAGGCTTGTGGTTTGCCTATTTTATTTTATATTCTTTATTTTCCTTACTTGAATTTGTCGTGAATGTGGCCTATAGGGCGTTTCAAAGAAGGCTTGTAGGCTTGTGGTAGACCTATTTTATCAACATTTTTCATTTTTCTTATATAGTCCCTACCTAATATTTTTTCGTAAACTTTCTTTCTATTTTCTACAAATAAAACTGTATGTTATAGGTCTATGAATTGTTTCTTTATTGACTTCCTAAAGCCAGACATTGTGAGGAATCGTGTCTACTTTGCCCGCCTAGGTCGGGTAAAGTGGACATTTTGTATGACTTGAATTTATCATTAATTACTCCGTAAAGCTTCTGCAAAACATGTTCAGTTAAACATGTCTTAAAAACTAAGGACTGAAGTACATTATAAAACTTTTATCTACTGCTAACGTGTTTTTATAGGACTGAAAAAAAGTAAAATTCCTTCGGGTGGCCGCTTTACCCACCTTTCCCCTATAACATATATTTAGTTGCCGTAGTATTACTTATTCAAGTTTTCTTACATTAGTAATCTATTTAGTCGTAAACATTAGGTACCTGAGAATAGCAAATATTACAGAATTAGTAAATATTCCATTTTCAAAGGATAAATTTCCAAGCAGATTAAGGGTGTTGAATAACCCTCGCAAGGAAATTGAGATAGAGCGAAATGCTATAGAAGTAAGTACCCTCATATGAATGAATTTTGGAGATTTCAAGTAGCTACTTTGAATTAAGAAGTGGCGGACTCCGGTCTCGAACACCATATAAAGCTATTTTAGGGTGTCGTTGCGCTGACACCGCGATACTCTCTGGATGAAAGCCACTTAGTAGGTCAAGGCACTTTATGGTCTGTGGGGTGTATAGGCTTAGTCATTCATAAGCGGAAGAAATGTGTGTGTACTTTCAAAGTTGTTATAAATCAGAATTTTAATTTTCTCACGGGGTGTAAGAGTTCAAGTCACAAGTTTAATAAAAGAGATCAACAAAATAAAATAATTTGAGAATCTAAACTTTTTCTGCTTAATAAAGATTAAATACCCAGCTCTTGTGGACTTCGGAACAGTACTAGGAAGTACAATATTACTGGCCATATTGTTTCGATTTTTTTTTTCAGATTCCCCAGACGAACGCACTTAGACAAAGGCCCTGCCCACAGAAGAGCAGGCGTTGAGAAACGTTACTAATTAGACAAGTGACGGAATATTATTTCTCATTTAAAAACAGTAAGATATTCAATATCTAAGGAAGATCGACTTTCAGTTCAACATACCTTCTTTTCCCTTTTATTTGCTATACATACATTTGAAATCTTCAAAACTAATTTATATAAAGATACATTTGTAGCATCTCAATATCTTTAATCTGCTTGAAAATCTATCTGTTGAAAATAAAATATTTACTACTTAGAAGGTCACATACAGGTGTAAGGCGCATTTTAAAATTTACCGCGTTGGTACGCCATTGTTTTCTGGAGGCGCCGTTTATGTTTGGCGACGCTGTTTGTACTCCAGAATCAGATGTTTCGTCATATGGCATACTGCCCAAGGAGAGTCTACCCGTTCTCTGATTGGCTAAACGTTACGAGGCAACCTCTTGTAGACTCTCCTTGCTAACTGCCGTCTGCCCACATAACAGTAGAGTTTACCCAGCAGATATGTTCATTTTCTCACCGCTGGATGGCAATGCATTAATTGAATTTTTAAAAACATTTTGGCGTTTTTTGGCTTTTCTTTTGTTCATTAGCATTAAAAATCTTTTAAAATGAATGTTAATTAAATTTAATAATTAATGAATAGTGAAAAGCTAATAGAAAATAGAAAATTAAAACTGATCCCAAATCACCAAATTTGCTTTTCATTTACTGTTTAATTTTCTTTCTTTAATTGTTTTCCCGAAAATTATAAATTGTTATTATTTCTAGCATATACATTTAAAAAAATCCGGCAACCTCGGGACCTGATGACTGCTGGATTTTCGAAAAATCCAGATTTTTAATGTATAAATGCTGTATAGACTTAACAGAAAAGGACTACCTGTACAGTGCTTTAACAAATTGAACTGAAAAGGAATGTAATTTCTTAGTGTTTCTGTGGTTGAAATCTTGGCCAAAAAGTGACCCTTTTCGTTTCCGAAAGCAGTATGCTTCATATACTTTAAAATAGCTTCTGGTATTACCAGAAATAGGAAGACCATAATTAACTTCTCGTCTTGATTGATCTATAAGTCGAAAATGGTCAAGGAGATAGCTACCTTTTCACTCTGCTAGTTATTTTTACAACTTGCGCCTTATATGCCTCTTTATGCCGAGGTGTATATTTGCTGCTAACCGTTTTCATTTTCCGAGAAATAATGAAACCAGGGAAAAGTAGAGTCTCGTTTAGTATTCACAATCCCAGCAATCCTCGTTCCCGACAGGGTAAAAAGCTCTAAATCACGCAAAAGTGTTTACCAAGTTTAAAATTTTCTGATTTTGAGGAGCCCTTTAACTCCATAGGGTCATGCCCTGAGTCCTAGTTTCTTAAAGACCATAAATAAAATAAAAATTTGAATTCTATGATGTCATGTAACCTCAATGTGTCAATTCGTATTCCCAAACTAAATGCCTAATGATCCATGGGTAAGGAGTTGAGGTGAATATTGGTAACATTAGGCTGGCTTTTCATGTACGTGCTCGCAGCGTGCTTTGCTTGCGATTCAATTGGCTACTCAGGCAGATCGCAAGCGAAGTATGTGACTAGAGCGTGCATGAGAAGCTGACCTTACGCAAATACTTGCATGTGATTCGCTGTGAGTGAAACACTCTCTACTTTAAAACTACAGAAAAGCTATGTTAAAATAACCTTGAGGAGTGGTAGAGTAGATGCTAAAATGTTTGGAGACTACTCTATACAGTAAGGTATAATGCTAAAGATATAGGTAATCCTTTCGTCATGTATGACAATGT
Source organism: Lepisma saccharinum (assembly GCA_022664845.1). Taxonomy (NCBI): domain Eukaryota; kingdom Metazoa; phylum Arthropoda; class Insecta; order Zygentoma; family Lepismatidae; genus Lepisma; species Lepisma saccharinum. Next base: position 41,238 of record JAGDQP010002642.1, on the reverse strand, counting down.
GGTTGCCATGATTCCAGGCGCTTTCTTCTCAAGGTTTAATGTATCGTGTTAGATTCTGTGTGATGATCCCATATCATTAGGGTGACAATACGTCCCGTTTTCGCCGCCGGAATAGACCCGTTTTTTCACACTGACCCGCCCGTCCCGTCAGTTTTAAGCAAGAAGGACATTTGTCCTGTTTTCCCACGGAATTATTATTATTATTATTATTATTATTATTATTATTATTATTATTATATCTGCACAGTCTTGATTGCTTTCTCCAAATTAATTTATTCTGTCAATACAACGATGAATTATCCGGCGTTAGTAAGAAGTCTTGATTTCAAACTCTTTCATTGATGAAGAAAAGGGAATTTTAAATTAATAAAATCGTGCCATGGCAACTTCATTGAAGAGCAAAACGCCGACAAGAGAGGAAAAAAGAGACCAACATAAACGTTTTAGCAGTGAAGAAAATTAAGCTGAACTTATTGGTTGTATGTTTCTCCTTTAACTTAAAACGTGTTTTGACTTTGAAGAAACTAAATCATTTTTTTAATCATTTTTTTTTACTGATCTGTCCTAGAAACATGTATTTAACTAGAACTTGCAAAAAGAATAGAAATTTTTGTTTAAATTGTACTTCGCAAATAAATCAAGAATCCAGCGTGAAGTATGTGGAGTGAGATTTTTCACTAGAATGAAAACTAAGACGTCGAGAAAGAGTGGTTCCTCTAACATCACCTAATATTTCGAGAGCCCTGGAGGAGATACCAATCATTCAGTTATGCATAGTTTTCATTCAAATGATTGCACATTAAAAGACAATTTATGATCCTAAGTATATTCTGTTTCAATGTCGAAATGAAACTGATATAACGTTCACAGGTTACAGTGTTTTCTTTTGTGTTTAGATATAATGATTTTTAGTGTTTCACAATATGGTTTCCTTTAATCGTTTTGCTTGTTTCCATTATGACTAATTACACATGCCATTCTAGGCCTATTTTCGATCAGTTCCCTGTAATATTACGCATAACAGTATGCATGCAAAAACGCCATAAGTGGGAACTGATATCGTAAATATTTTAAGTGTCCCGTTTTAAGCCCAAAACATTATGGTCACCCTATTTATCATAAGGTCGTGATGACGCAAATAAGAGGCTATAGAGGCCGTTTTAGTGACCTGGCAGGCCCAAATAGCTGTCAAGCCTCATTATCCGGACATTTTAATTAGAAGCATCGAACTCTTTACCTGGAGTTGAATGCTGAATTCACATAGATAACGCTGCGTCAAGAGAATATGCGAGTGAAGCAAGAAGACTTTTTGAAGAATGCTTTTCCAGCAGAGTTACTATGTTTGATGTTTGTTGCCATGAGCCTTTGGGTATGGGAGGAAGCTTGTTTCCAATCCAACAGATATGATACAGAATGCCTGAGTTGGACGAAGAGATTTCGAAGCGTTGTCGCGCAAATCCAATCGTCGTATACAGCAGCCGCATGATTGATAACGAACATTCTAACTGACAGTGTGTTAGCAATGAATATTAAAATATTGCGGACAGTTGTACTTTCTGGAAAATATATCACTGCTAATTTCTGCTAAGGGAATTACCTCCTAATAGAGTACATAGCTAGTAAGAACGTAACCTTCAATTTATGAACTATCAGAACAACGTTCAAATTTGAGTCCAAGGCAGAGTGCAAGTGACCCCGCTGAAGTGGTCCTTTCTCTATTTGATGTAATCTTGATGATAGAACTTCACCAGAAGAGCCGTTCTTTCTCACTGAATTTATATTGCTAATCGAGTAAATAGCGCAAAAACAGAATTTCTTCGTCAATAAAATATTTAATACATCGGCAAACTTTTAAAGCGTTGATTTCAAAGCGTCTATTTCATGAGGCATGTAATGAAGATGTACAATAATTGTTGAATTTTGTTGTCATTCTCGTAATTTACGTGATTTCTATACCTTTGTTTCGAAGAACATTACCATATGGAACTTACTTGCAGTGTACAAGCTTACATCATTTGGAAGGAGTATGTTTTTTATTGCTTTCGTTATATTTATATTATATTTTCCATAATTATATTTTCCATATTATATGCCATAATCACATGGCATTCGCAATACCATGTGATTAATTCATTAATGAAAATCGGGTTAACTTATTATGTTATCTGCAAAATAAATGAGATTTCTAGGTAGACAATAAATTCAACGTATAGTTTCGAAATGTATATTAGCATTTTTTTTTTTTAAGAAATTGCTGTGATGGGTTCACGTTTCGGTACTCATACAAGCTTTGCTACAAGACATAAGAAAAACACAGATTTAATTCTTGGAAAGAAAAAATCTTCAACTTTTCCCCTTTTCTCCTTCTTGTCTGGCAAATAGATTTTTTTTTATCTAATCCTTCTTCCTTATTTTTCGTGATAGGCTTCCAGAAGTCAGTATAGCCTCTTCCACGTTGGTTAATGGACGTGACATCCTATTCTCGCCCAGTTGTTAAATACATTATGACTCCTTTCTCTCATACCTTCCTTTCATTTTTGCATTGTCCAGTGACCTAACATGTTTTACAAATAACATTTCCTGCCCTACTACAGTAAACTACTGTATGTGATTTGCCTGCATTATCTAATAGTAACAGTGGTAAAACTTTTGCAAAACACAAAAGTACTGTCCAGTGCTTCCGTATCAGATGGTGTGTGCACATCATTGCACGAAATTGCCACCAATTTCGCGTTAAGGTCATTCATTAGTTATAAAAAGGAAACCCTTTTTAGCGGAGTATGGCTTTCAGTACTTATAATTCAACTCTTAATTTTGACAACAGTTATGTAACGCTTCCTATTATATAGTATCTTATTGAAAATAAAATATATGTTTTCCTTGTTTATGTAACATTTCGTTAAGTAAATTAGGTAAACAGACATTATGTTGATTGTGTTAATGGGCATCTGTCTTTGTGAAGAACTACATTATAGAACTTCCTTTTCATCAATAGATACTTTTATTGTAGAAAGAAAAAATTAAGTGCTGTCGTGTTCTTACGTAAATAGAAAAGAAAGTTAAGCAAATAAATGTTTAGATTTTGTCGAAATTGAATTATTCATTAAAGGCGGTTGGTTCGTTAGATCACTTTCCCGTTCCTTTATTAACGATATTGAACTCTACGGAAGAGGGCATAATTTGTACTACGTAAATATTATTTTCTGTTTTGTGCTTTACGTGCAATGTACGTATCTGTGTCCGGACTCACATTTGGTTTTATTATAAAGGATATTGCATAATCCTTGAGCTTAAATCAAATTATGTATGCTAATATTAGTGTGCGAATATTATTGTAACACACACTAAATACACTTAAATAAGTATTAGAACCCACACTTCTTTCTTCAAACTCTTTTCACTTTCTGATTGGTCATTGTGGTGTTATTTACTTCTAGAGTAGTCAATTAATAGCAAGTGTTAGTGCTCAGAATTTCAAACGTGAAATGGTAGCTTTCTGATAATGTGACTTGTGTTCTATACTCTTCAGGGGCACATCTTTATTCGAATTTACAGAGGTCAGATGTATTTAAAATAAGCTGTTTCAAGTACACATTACAATACAAACCCCATATTTTCATTTAACTACGTACATTTGTAGGTACAGTTGCAACTTGCAATATACAAATATATTTGAATTGTCAAGCATTACATCGAAAGTTGAATATATCCGAGGTTGTCCACAACTGTACATGAACATATTTTTTATTATTATCTTGTGATGGTAGCATAGAACTGTTACAGAATTAAAGGCCAATGTCACACATTTTCATGTATGAAGCTTTACCAGTAATATGAAGGGCATGGAGGAAAACAATGCTAACACATATTGAGCATGAATTATTGAGATACTACGTTAGGAAAATTAATTCTCCCTTGCCGTCACATGGGGCTTCCCATAAACAAATCGGACCCGCTCAGTTCGGTGCTACCGGTTAGGCGCTGCCGTTTTGGCGTCTCCGTTTAGGCGCAGTAACGTTTCGGCGCCAGAGCTTTACCAAAAAATCACACCAGGGAAACTATTGTATTAAAGAGGTATTCAAAACTTCGTCCATAAGATGCGACAGAAGAACAGATCCAGGGGCTATGTTCATGGAAGAAATGTAACGAGACGTTTATACTTTAGTAAGCACTTGAAAAACATATATGTATATATGTACGAAGGAAGTCATTTTGTAATACATTTACAAATCTGATATTTTCGCATCTAGTCACATTAATGCCTAAGTGGTGCTAAATCAGTCGGAGCCAGTTGCACAAAGGCCATAAACAAATTCAAAATTTAAAATACAAATGCTGTTAAACTAAAGCTGTGAACCTTGAACATTATGATAAGTCATTTGATATTTGACGAAGTTGGCCTTCATGAAGGGAAATATTCGTTCTGATTCTACGATATCCTCTACAAACGTTATTCACATCTGGTCATTTCACTTTATTTGTCAGCCTGTTACACATGTGTACCACAAAGTTTCATTTCGGCTGCGCAACGAAGTCAGGACCGAAATAAACATCTTTGGTGATTTTTCTTCGGATAGTCTATGTCAAACTTCATGTTGGATTTCCGTAATTCAAGTTGGCTTTCATCTATTTGACTGCATTAAATCCAGAGCGGGGCCATTTTGATAGTATCCCATATTTTAATTCACACTAGCTTGTGTTACGTAAGAAAGCACCAAAACCATTGTCAGCGCATCAAAATATGTTTCATTGCAATTGCTGACTTCCAAATGTTGCAAACTAGTAATGGTTTTAAATTTTAAATTGGGGTAGCCTAAAAATAGGATTTCCATGAAAAATAGAATTTGCTCACTCATTAATGAAATCATGAAAATTTCTTACTAGCTAATAAGAGTATTTGAATGATAAGTTAATAGTTCACAAAGTCCATAATTATTCTTTCCCGGACCAAAGATATTCATTTGATGGAGATGAAACAAAATTAGTTTCTATGGCTCACGTGAGATTAACTTTCATTAGAGATGAGAGCAAAGTAAAAAAAATCGGTGTTATCATTTTGAAACAAGAAAAAAAGAAAGAGTTTAAAAAAATATTTAATAACATGTAATGATATGGAGTTTTTTTCAATTTCAAGAATTTCTGAGGAGAAAGAAATTAAATTTTTGTTAGCTTGATGCTGAATATGAGCCTTAGAGGGCACATCATTATAGGATACGATCTAATTGCCAATATGGCGTGATCTTGTTTTCGGTGTTCTGATTGGTTGATTTTGTATGAGCATGGATGACCATGCTGTTCTAAAGGAGATGCGCCAGTTGTGTGCCAGTGAGATATTTTTGTGTTCGATATTTGTTACGATTTTATATTTTAAAAATCGAAGTAATGGCAATCGTGAGGTTCCTGGTTATGGGTGATTGTTTTTGATACAGTAAATGCCTTGTGAATGAAGGATTGCAGTGCCGTCTTTTCTTGGAATGTATTCTTCTAGTTTTTTTTTTACTACTACATTCCTTTATTTGCAGCTGCCTTAAGTGAGTGTGTGAGGTCGCTGGAAATTAATGAAACCCACGGTAGCCTGAGCTACGATTTTGTTATTTATCTGGTATTGGGTAAGTTACGTATGACAATCTTTTGTTCCATAAATATCATTTTTCGTATTGATAAATCAGTTGTGAAATCTGATTACTGCAAAGAAAATGTTCGACGATATAAAGTTTAATAAGTTATTAACTTGCATGTTCTATTGGTTGATTAGTTTGTATTTGTGTTCACGCAAACTATTAATAGAAATAGAAGCTCTGTTCGTAAATTCTATTCATGATTTTAGCTGGTAAGTAATTTCCTATTTAAAATAGATTGAAATTATTATTTTTTAAATTTTTCACAGCGTGAGAGTTAAATTTTATTTATTTGTGTGCTCAGTTTCTCGTATTGCAAATAAAATTGCTGTTATTGTTTTGAACCATAATATTCTATTCTTTTCATTTAAGATTCAGGAAACCAAATTAACGTAGGATATAGCAGATTGCGTAATGAATACTGCGTCAGTCTTCGTCCCGATTCGCATCCTGCATACATGTAAGTAAGGTTCAGTTATTTTTTATTTCTTTTTTTTTTTCATTGCAATTTTCGTTTGTGTTCACGAAAGGAGCAGGTTGGGTATCCGGGGGATATCTAATGTGATTAAGTGCCTAGGGCCATATTATTACAAACAGAGTATTTGGTTTTGATTATCAAACTTCATCTTCTGTGTTAAACGTTTTGATTTTATTATCAATGTCCTTGTTACCAGTCCTTTTTAACCTTTGCTATTTGTTCAAAACATATTTTTTCTTCCTGAAGAGTTTAGTTTCGTTTTTAAAGAAAAGCCAGAAATTAGCTTCCAAACAAAGTTGAGAACCGGATAATGAAAGAAAATTTGATAAAACTGCACTTTGGATTTCAGTTTCTGAAATTAAACTACATTTTACCGCTACCTTCATATATTCACATTCAAAACACGTCCGATTTTAGGCATTTAAACGCCCCTAAGCCAAACTTTTCCTTAGCGCTCCCTAGCTAATTCATATTGACACTTTCTTTCCTTCATTTTACTCCATTTCTTTAACTGAATTATTAACTGTTGTGTCTATCTTTTTTCTTTCTGTCTACTTAGTGTACTCTTTCATTTTTTCTCTTTTTACGATTTTTGGGGTTCCTCTCTTAAGAGACACACTTGACAACAGCAGAGTTAACCTTTGGTCAAAACGGACCTAATAGTTCAAAATAATTTCGTGTTGCAAGAAAGCAATCTCATGTCCCCAAGATCAAACAAGCAAAAAGTGTGAAAGTTGATCCTTGCACGAAGTACCTGTACTTGCCAACAGATGTCAGCTCCATACTACTATTTGTATTCTGTTTGTTGCACACGGTGTATAAGAAAAATTCGTGTCTTCTATTCATTTAAACAAAAAAGAAAAAAAAAACAACGGAATCTTTGGTATAAAAAATCAGGGTTGACACGAAAACGGAAATACAGGCGATAGTAACGTACAGACAGCGCAAAATGTTTGTACCCAGTCGTAAAGTTTCTTTTCTGAATGAGTTTGGAATGGGTATCTCGCTTTGAGTACGGTTTCCTATAATATATACTTCCCTTTTACTAATCACTTAAATATCAGTATTGAGTTTGTACGTATTGAAAAAGAAGCGAACTAAACCATCATGAACGAAGTTAGCAATTTTAGCGGTAACTGGAAAGCCTAATATCAAAATTAATTTACTTTTAGTAGACCTACAGAGTTTAACACATTCTTTTGATTACAATGTTTTAATGAAATTTGCAAAATCAAGGATATTGTTGAAGGAGAGACATAGTATGTAGCATGTACAGTATTATGTATGCGGAAGCGCCTCGTGCTTTTCTTTTTTCAGATGAAGATTAAACTTTAAAGGATTTTAACGGTATTAAATAAACTCTGATTTTTTTCTTCTTTTTTCTGTTTTCTTCTCTTTGACTTTTCAGTATTTCAGTTACTCAATTGTTAAAATCTGTTTTACATTATCTGATATTTTCAAGATCAGAATGTAAAACACGCAGCACATGGATCAAAGTGTTCGTAGCCGTCGTTATGCAACAAATATGAAGTTGTACGTAATATGGATACTCCGTAATATAAATTATTCCAGTCTATAGGTAATTTCACTACCAAGCTCTCCTGGAAGCAAGTAGGTACAATCGAAGAATTTAGTGACGTGCATAAATTCGCTTAATTTTGTTTAGTAAATCTTGAAATAATGGTCTCGGCATTTAATATAGTGAAATGTGATATAATACCTTAATGTTCAAGCCTGAAACACCCTTGTTTGTGTTCAGGCCAGGCACGGCAGCAGCCACAAACTGTAGGGGAGGGCAGGTAAAAATTAGAGGGGCACACTGGTCACTAAATCTTATTTTACTTCCAATTACTTACTTACTCTATGGCTTACGGAACTCCCAAGTTCATCGTCGCAGTAACAAACGTTCTCTATAGGATTTTATCCTAAGCAAGATCAAACCAGTTTTCATCACAAACACCTACTTCTCGAAGATACCTTCTAATATTATCCTCCCAACGTCGTCTCGGTCGTCTCAACGGTCTCTTTCCCTCAGGTTTACCAACCACGATGGAATATAGTCTTCGTTTCTCCCCCATTCAAGCTACATGGCCTGCCCCCTTTAGTCATCTCTATTTCATTATTCTTACAACATCGGGTGAGTCGTAAAGTGCCTGAAGTTCTTCATTATCCAGTCTCTATTCCCCAGTCATTTTGTCCCTTATGCATATAAATGTAGATCTTTATGTGGGTCGAGGAAAATTTTAGGGTACCCGAATTCCCTAGTCCCTCCCTGGTTACGAGCTTGGTTCAGGCCAAAATGCGAATCTATGTGAGAAGACCATAAAATAAAATCTTCCTTGCACAAGTAGAGTAAAAGAATCTGCGTGGAGAAGATCTCTGGCGGGGAGAATCTAACTATGATAAAATTCCCTCTTGCAGACAAAGCAGAGACATTGCAACTGACGAATTTTAGGAAATAGAAACATCCAATTGTGGAATGGTGAAAAAGGCTTCATTAAACAATAAGCAATAAGAAAATATTCTGTGTAGGCTGTTATTTTTGATAGAAACTAAAGTAAACAGTAAATTATTAATAATTGTTACTAGATTTGTACAGCACCGTTTTCTCTCTTCGATATATTACTTTTCCAGTTATCGGGTAATTAATACTTCGTGATTTGAGAACGGGATTAAAAGTACTATCTTGTCGTTATTTCATGAATTACAACTTCGATCTTCAATTCATAATTAGTTAGGTCAAGAAAACCATCTTGTACTGTTTTAAGTTTCTTGTAACGCACTTGCAAAATCACATGAACAGAATTCGATTTCCTATCTTGGATAAATCCTGTAGGTCTCTTTGTCTGGGTTCAATTCCACTTGTTCGGTTTCTCCACTGCATAGTAGTTTGATTTCCTCTATTGGCTACTGGTGTGAAATAAAACTTCCAAACGCTCTGTCTGTTTGGTCTAGCGGTTAGAGTTGTTTAGCATGTAATCCAGAGTCCTTGCCTCGTTAGTCTAATGGTTAGTGTTCTTGTCTACGTCTTGTAATGTTCAATTCACAAGTCACTACACATCAACTGTAAATTCTCAACTCTCTACGTGTTTCCTAAGCTTAGAACCTGTTCTGCATTCTTTCGGGTATATGTTTGTTTTATTGTATGCGTTGTTATATTCAGGGTTCAATTTATTTTTAATTAGCTTCTTTCAAACAAAAGTATAGATTCTATAATGTTCAGTCAGTTTTTGTATTTTTAAGAAAAATAAACTTGATTTAACATTTTTTGAGAGGGAAACCATTATGGAGATAACTCTTTCTGTTAAAAGGTTTTGGAAAGACAAACACTTTAATCAAAGTGAAAACTATTTGTGAAAGTAAAGCAAACAACTTTTTGTAAAACAAAACTAAAATTATTTTGTTACGAAAACTTTGTGAAAGTGAAAACTAAAAACTTTTTGTTACAAAAATTTTTTGTTAGCGAAAACTTTTCTGTTAAAGAAAATCTGTTTGTTACGAAAACTGTTTGTAAAACTTGAAAATATTTTTTGTTACTAAATTTTTTTTGTGAAAGTGAAAACTAAATTATTTTACGAAAAATTTTTGTGATACACAAGTAAAATTTTGTTACGAAAACTTTCTGTGAAATTGAAAACCATTGCAATTTTTTTTATTAGATCGTGTGTTTAAGTTGTAGTTCACAACTTCCATCTTCAGAAAATGTTTCGTTATTTTAAAATTCTCTACTTCACGAGTGTTCTATGCGAGATTTTAATTATTACATTGCAATTGTTTCTTAAATATTGGCTTGTAAGGTAGACTTGTTAAAAAAATTTCAAATAAAAGACTAATCAGCACACTTGTTAACTTTTTATTATAACACTCTCTGAATTGTACAGAAAAAATATTTAATATGATTCGTCTTTATGTACTGTTTTATATTAGTTGTCTCCAAATACAATATTTCATATCACTTAACTATTTTATTTCAACACTGTATCACTTGTCTGGAAAAGCGTCATTGTTCTATAGTTTGTATCAATTTTGTATTCACAATACTTTTTATCAATTGGAAATGTTCTAGTCTATATATTTTAGTCATGCACAATAAAAGTTCCTTGCTACTACAAATCAGTTGTTTTATTCCTATACGAACAACAGTCGCAGTATTTATTCAAACTTAAAACGAGTGACAATCTTGATACTGCAAGTCCTTGATATAGTGTTTCTTGCATTCATAAGAATAAGCGAATTCTGTCTCTAGATTCCGAGTGTTATCATCGTCTTGTAAGTCGTAAGAAATTTATACTGCACATCAATAGAATCAATATAGGATTCAGTAAATTTCTGATATATTTGTTCGCAAACCAAGGAAGTTTTTAACACGTCCACCATCCGTAGTACAACAATTTCACTGCTTAAGTCTACACTCTCATGATTCGAGTTATGTCGTAAAATCACTGGTCACAAATTATACTGAAACATGTTGTCCACTCGTCAAAGCTTATCAGCAAACACTCTGGGGCTACTTCTACAAAAGGACACTCACAGCTATCCTTTGTTTCCCTGGTTCCTGATTCAGCTGCAGCAGATTAAGTCGCACTTCAAATCTCACCACAATTATTCGTCAACCAAACAAATGCTTTTTAATTAAAATTACGTCATTATCTACTGTGGGCTTAGCCATTCTTACAATTATACAACCCTAAAAGAAATGAAAACTTTAAAAGAAAAGGCTATTTTATTCGTGGAGTTTACTGATTATGCAATCCAGCACGACACAAGTGTATTATAGATGGCCTACGTGGTGGATGACTCCAATACGCCTTTTTGCATTTACTATCTTACCTGACATTATCAACCATCAATTTCGACTTGGACATTTTAAATCAAATCCAATACTCCTTGAACACTTCGTATCCTATAAGGTATCTAGCAGTACTAGTGACTGAGTTTGGCTCTGGAGATGTAGTTTAAAAATGGTGTATATGACTCACAGACAATAAGAAAAGTACTTGACATCATTTACTAAAATAATGGAAGATTGGCAGCACTTAAAAATTCTGCATAAGTTGGCAATCCTTTTTCTCCATGTTGAATTACTGCACTATTCCTGGATGTAATATTTTATTAAATTATTCTAAGATGGAAACACTTCTAACTGTAAAATGGGAACACTGGTTGTACAGCAACGTCAACTGTTGAAGGTATTTCCCTTGGTCGAGGAGGTGCCAGATTTTAACACTGTTTTTCTCTCTCCCACCCTCCCCTCCCTCTCTCCTACTCTTGCTATTTTCAAAACCAACAAATGGTTGCAAGCTCTGGCGAATCGCGCACTTCCGGTGCGTAGTGGCAGTGCCAGAGAAGGAGAAAATCAGATCAATAGAGTTGGGTAAGTAAGAATGAAGCATGCCTTTCAACAAAAGCAATAAGTCGGTAACAACTGTATGTGTCTTCTTTCACACAAGTACAAAAACTTCACAAATACCCAACAGACCACATTGTAGCTAGTTTAATTCATTCATAAAACAAACAAAAGCGTTTTACTAATTACGCCCGGTTACCGGGTAAAGTAAAAGCAATACTATTTTCCCTATAAATGCAGTTTAGACTAAAATTATAGGTGCAAAACACTTGAATCGAGGCAAAAAGCGTTCCTATAGAGCACATTTTGTCAGTTTTCCCCGTAGGTTACGAGTAAATGTGCTTTCAAGTAGTCTTTTCTGGCTAAAATCAGTCTTTTCTAGCTTTCGTTTTCGCAATGTACTTTTACTTCATTACATTTTTACTTCAAATATGTTTTCTGCGTACCTGAAATGCCGGTTATCCTTGAAGCAGTCTTACCACCGACATTTGTATACAAAATCCATTGTTTCATGCTGGATATTCACGAAATTACAATTCAAAGACTAGATTCTACTTAAAATCATGTTAAAAGTATTTCCAATGTGTTTTCGGCCCAAATTTTGTCCTTCGTGTCCTTCAAAGAAGTCTGGTTAAATATATCAGTTCTTTTCTCCTTTAAATATACATTTAAAATAATTAAATGTCACTTTTCTTCTTAAATATTGACTCCCTACGCTTCCAAGAAGGTCCCTATCTGTTAACAAGCAGTAAAATACTCACAATTTGCTTGTCCATTTATTATGCAGTTGTACAAGTCCATTTGTCGCTTTTCCCCACAGATATTCTTCAAATTCAATTCCAAACATTTCCTCCCCTACAAAATCTAATGAAACAGTCCCTTATTACTGTAACTTCCATGTCAAATTCACTCTTTTTAGTGTTAAGTATCTACAAAACACTGGTGTTTTGCTTGAAAATCATGCTCTAATCTATCTTTCATACTCCATATAACTGAATACAAGGTCTTGATTTCGCGAGTTTGATATTAATCAGTCCTTTTTGTATTTCATTAGAGCTTTTTCTGCTTAAATCATGTATGACGTCATTCCAAATACTTCCTATATGTTTTACTTGTACCTTCGGATCATGTTTTCATTCGCTTATGATGACATTTCGTTCTTCTACACAAATCGAGGTGCAAAACGCTTCTTGTGTACAATAATCATGTCTCTGGAGCACTAATTATTCACAAAATTACAACTTAAACACTAATTTCTACTTGAATTACATGTTAAAATGTCACTTTCGTTTTACCTATAGCTAAATACGGTCCTCAGAAGTGGGAGTTTGATGCCTAATCAGTCCGTTTCGTGTTTAAATAGAGCTTTTCCTGTTAAAAACAAGTTTGAGCACTTCTTATCCACGTTTTTTGTCCCCTTACGAAATATCATCTAATTTGTCTACACAAATAGAGGATCGGAAGTCCTCTCAAACAGTTTTCGTATGCTTTAGTTTGCTATCTAAAGCAACAAACACTCGATATTAAGTTAAAGGATGCTTGAAAATAGGGTTGAAAATCGTTTCATATTTTTTTGCATGCGATCCGAAGTATATATTCGTAATTAGTAAATATTAGGATTTAAAAAGCTCTATACACATAGCATACACTTCTTTGTAAAACTTTTATTACGCCTCTGGAGCTCACAAAAATATCGATATTGCACTAATTGCTGCTTACAGCAGTTCGAATCCCATTCTTGTACATGTACGTTACACATATCTCATCGTCTCACAAGTTAAAATCTCGGCCAAGTACGTAAACGTAACAATTAGGTATAAATATCGACAAATATAAATATTATTTCTATTGTTGCCTATCTGTAGATATTTATTCTATCTTGCAAATATAGTACGGTTCTCTCGTATGAAACTTCACCGTTTTCGAATCTTAGGCTTTTCGCGTTCAAATATTCAACAAAACTTGCGTAATGTTTCATAGATACATGCATTTCTTTCCTTTTCTTGTAGCATCTCACTTCGAAGCACAAGGTTTTCGCATGTCTTAATGTACGTATAAACACTGCGAAAATGTCAACATCAAAGAAGGAAAGATGCAGAAACTTATCACGTGCGACAACATTAACAGATGGCGCGATCTATTACGTAGCGGAAATTAACATGTGTCTTCAACGTCATCTCTTTCCCCAAACTCTGAGATGACAGACTTGCGTCGCGGACCCACTTTTCGTGCCGGCCGGGCGATCGAGCGGTATGCGGTGGTAGGCTATCGACTCAACGGTCCCGGGTTCAAGTCCCGGCAGGGGCATGGGTGTGGATTTTAACACTTAACAGCTAAAGGCAAATCGTGACGGGCCGAAGTCCAAAGTTACTAAACTGGCCCATATAAGAATAAAGTTTTTTTTACCACTTTTCGTCCCCTGTCGGGTCAAAGTTGAAGTCTACGAGGAACAACAGAGCAATAGGTGACTTTTTAATAACAGTACAGTACTTGACAGATCAGGGGTGACATTTTTCAATTGTGGGAAAATGTCAGAATCTCAAAATTAATGTGCGCCAGAGGTCAGCACTTCCCCTCACATATCAAGACATCTATACTCCTTAATTAATTACGGGATTTATTGATTGGTGGAGGGAACGGGGGAAGAAAACAAATAAATGTCTCTTTTTTTAAAAACTTTAGAAGGTGCAAGTGGGAAACTTTTTTCTACCATATATTACGTCCATTTAGCTTGTGTCCAAACAATTTATCCATAAGAAGCACGATCCAAGCTTTGGTGACGTTTTAGAATTCGAGGTGGTACTTGACAGGAACATAGGTTTGATTCTCATTTCGGAGAATCCTGATTGAAGTATCTCAGATTCTCTATTGTATTACTTCTTCTAATTCTTATGGAATTCATTCTAATGAAAGGCTATAACCTCATACATATTGAATGGGTGTGTACTATAGACTGTTCATAAAGTAATGGACACTTACCTGAAGATTGTAATCATCATATTAAACCAGAGGTACTTATTTGAAAAAGAATGAAAATATAAGATACTGAGGATAATATGTACATCAAATGCCGAAAAACTTGTTACCAGTTTGACCATTAATTATTTAACATATTGATACTATTGACCATTGCATAGAGTATACACTATGTGGACAAAAAAAAGTTGGTATCATATTGATTATTGATCATATTATTGTCGGCTACTGTATAAATCATAATTAATATTATATTTTAAGATACTTGTAAATCTTATGCAACACAGGCGGCAAGCGCGTTCAAAAACCCAACCTTAAAAAATCGAATCGAAGCATGTAACGCACTCAGCAACTACATGCATAAAAAACCTCCCTAAGAAAATTCCGATTATTGCATGGTTATAAAATTAAATTGGTCCGCTTGTGGGGCGTTTAATGTATAAAATCAGTCGAAATTGTCAGATTATTGCATTCGGGCATGCAGTTATTGTAATCTAGGAGAGGGACATAAATAGAGGAAGCTAAGCGGGTTTAAAGGAGCAACCCAATTTTTCCGATTGCACGGTTATGACTACTCAGGTTTTACGTGGGAATTGGAATTGAAAATTGTAAATGCTTTAATAGCCTGACAAGCGTTTTCAATTGTCCCTGCTTGCCCCATCTTTTGCTAAAAGAATGTGCCATACAAACACATGGAAAACTTTATCTAGTTAATTTCCAATATTGGCTTGAACTCGTGTTTATATTGAAATAATGGACTTTAAGGAACTAAGTACACAGCAACCCATATTTTTCGTATTTTCTCGACGACTCGTATATTATCCAAGTGCCTGTACTTATGTCTCTTAGAGCAGATTGCTTCTTTCTTCCACTGCCTGCGCTTAGAACACTTGTCAATACTCTTGTAAATTCTTGACATTTGAAACCATGATGTATCATAATTAAATTGGCTTGCAGATTTCATTTGTATCGCTCAGTAATACCCCACTATTACTGTGCAGAGTTACCCCACTACTCAAAGTTTCAAAGAACTTCCTTGGATGGACACATGGTTCTGCTATCACACTAACGTATGATGAAAAGGACTTAAAGATTTTCACACAAAATAAAAATAAATCAGACCTTACTCACACATAATCAATCTTTAGAAATACATATATTTTGTGATTCTAATTTCATTCTATGCTTCTTTACTCGAAATAGATAATTGTAGAAACTGACTTTAGGCGTCAGACAAATTTTCCACCTTCCTCCATTGTTTCAGTTCAACTGCTCTTTTATGCTTCCTTAGAAGCTCACTAGATTCTTTAAGACGTTAATAACAATTCAATCAATCTTGTGTGGCTGCACTATAAATTTAAGCGAGTAACGTAGCGCGAAGCTCGCTTTTATTCCCTTACGTAACGCTGTAATTTATTAAGATTTTTCACTTCCTCGGACTGAGAATGGTTCAGATTGAAGTTGTTAGAAAAAATCACGGACATTTTACTTGAACTAATTGCACTTATTTATATCTTATAGACTTAACCCTCCATCAGTGAGGTGAATTTTCAGGATATAAATGGTAAGGTTGTGTCGGATCAAACCCAGCTTAGGTTGCTCTCATTTATCACTAGAAAAGGATGCATTTGATCGTATAAATGGACTTATTAACTCCTCTTGATATCTTTACACTCATTCTGTCATAGAATCATACAACATAGAAATATATATTATATTTCTGTTTTATATTAGTGTAACTTTGGAATATTTTCATATGTTTTGAAAATTTGGAAAGCAGCAGCTTATCAGTCCATATTATTTCACAATCTTTCTGCACCTTCGAACTCAATAAAAGCCTGAGCGTAACAAAAGAAAACTTTTACAGAATAGTCACTATTAGACAAAATCACTTCCTCGTCCTCTGATACATTTTCGTTTATATTGTCATCATTTTCAACATCTGACACTTTCTCCTGCCTTTGTATGGTAGTGCGGCTGTTATCTCTTCAGGAGTAGAGATAAATTTTGTTGAAAACCACACAAAGAAAATGATAGAGAAAACTACAAACAACAACATGAAATCATAATAAATAAACTGAAACGTTAATTGTGAGGTTGGGTCGGATCCGATTCGGAATTGACTACAGCAAATAGATATGAACTATGAACAGAAACAATGCTCTTTCCCCGAGCGACGCCATTGGACTGAGTTGATGATGTACAGGACAATTAGAGCCATAATACTGGAAACTTCTGGGGTTTAGTTCATTCCTATATAATATTCAATAAACATTCTGTTCTTTCGAATTATAGGATTGAAAACATTATTAAATAAAGTATATTAAATAGACTTTATTTATTTCAAACTAGATATTCCTAGAAGTATATTTTATTTACAAAATTGTTTCTTTACAAAGAGTTCAAGAATCGGCTTTCCAAATATGATATTATATGCCTGAGAGCTAACGAAACATTGCAACAAAATTATGGTTTCTATATACATAAAATATTCACAGGGACTTTTAAAAGATTAAATTGATACGTGTGCAATTTTAAATATAAAATGTGGTGGTTTCCTATTAAATGAGAAAGTAGAGGAACCAGAGACCACTTGGTTCATACCAAATGTTAGCAGAACGGATGTTAGAAATACATAGAGTAATGTATCTGAATTTTGTAGACTGGGAGAAAGCATTCGATAGAATGAAGTATATACTTCTTCAGGTTTTAAGGAATATTATAATAGACTGAAAAGACAGAATATAAAAGAAAACGTACTTACCATAAAGTTGTACAGATGGTGGTAGTAAGAGTAAACAATAGGGGAGCAGGAAACAGTAGAGGTAAGACAAAGATGTTGCATGTCCCCTATGTCTTTTACTGTACGTACAGTAAGATTGGTAGAAAGTGCTTTGTAAGGACGTGGATATCAGGCAATACAAGCAGAAAAGAAGACAGAATTGCAGATGATAATGGAACATTTAGGAAGATTTGGGGCAGAGTTTAGAATTAACGTTAGTCAGGTAAAGTAAGGTGATGATAGTCGGAAAGGACAAGAGAAGGGTCAGCTCCATTATACTCACTTTACCGTTTTTACAATCTCAACTTTTTCACACCTAATTATATCTTCTTTTTTTTTTTCGTTTTTGTTGGATTCAGATTCAGCATAACGTTAATTGAAGTTAGGTTAGTATCTATGAAAATGTGAATAATTCAGGCAATGATTCATTGTATCTACTCATTGAAGTCTCCCTCTCTCGTCAGTCCACTGAAGAGCAATTAAAGTGGTATATATTTCAACGTTTGAGCTGGACAATAAGAATAGCGAACTTCAAACACTTTTTAACACCACAAATTGCTAAAACGTGGTCAGTACAAAAAAGAACATTTGAATAATTATTTTTTAAAAAAATGAGCAAGGAAACCAAGATAGAGACACGATGAAATGTCTTGAACAAGGACGTCTAGTAACCCAGTTTAACAGTTACAACAGACAGGGAAGATTTGTACAGGCAGGCAATTGTCTTGCTGCTAGTTAATAACTCTAATACTTGCAAACATCATTGATATTTACATTTAAAAAAAATAGTAGTTCTTTGATTTTCAGACTCTTCTTTTTGTTTCTCATTTCAAATTAATTGACTTTCTTGTTAGTTTGTTTTCGACGTAGTATTGATTTGTATATAATGCAATAGTCTTGTTAATACCAACAATTGTGCCAGATTTTATGTCAAGTGTTATTATATGCACAATACATATCGTTAATTCAATAAATTTTAACACAGAGTAATACTTCAAGGATGGCTACTATTGTTGTGGGCTACTTTAACATTGAGTCCTATGCTAGTTACCATATGCATTGTGGTACAGTTTTAACAGACAGTCGTGTTGTTTAACATATAACAGAAAAATAAAAGATTCTTTTACAAGACACAAAGAAGCAATCGTTGGTTTTCTGATTTGGTGACTTAACCATTGCTTCACCGTGCCAATGTCTGTATGAAGCTCCTGTTGATGTATGTTTGTGGATTTCTTTTGTCACCATTTCGAAACATCTTTCTCGCTTATTAAGTTGCAGTTACTGTATATATGTAATATTTTAGTATGTTACTTTTGAACTTTGACTGTTTTACAGGCTTTTAACTCACAATGTTTCAACCATGTCCTCAAATCTTGCAACCTTAGTTTAACTCATTTACCGACGTCATACAATGATGAAATTTTGCACAGCGACGTAAGTCGGGTGACAAGACAATATTCCATTGTTACTTTCATATATTTTAAAAACAGGTTTTTTTTTATTAAAACTTATTTATCCTAAAATAAATACTAGCCCGCAGTAGTATCCGAACACCAAAATAGCTCGAAAAATAAAACTCGGAAAATTCCATAACAATTTAATTTAATTATTACTAAAAAGTAGAAAATAAAGAAACTTTATAAACACAAAGCTTTTCTTAAAAACACAAAATAAAAAAAAAAGTCGTTCTAAAAAGTAAAAAATAATTTTGTTTCCAACAAAATTACTTTAAAAAAATCTATTTATGTATAACTAAATAGAAAATCATTAGGGGCGCTACTTGAAGAATTTATAAAGAGATTCTATATCAGAGCGCGCCTTATGGTTTTTCTTTTCAGTCAGGCATAAATAGATTATTTTAAATGTAATTTTCTTGAAAACAAAATTATTTTCTATTTATTAGTACGAATTGTTTTATTTTGTCTTTTAAGGAAAGCATGTTTTAAAAAAGTCTTTTATTATTTTTATTTACTCTGTACTAACTTCATGCTCATGCTATTCTGCACTCTCTTGGATCAGGGTAGTCGATTGCCTGCGATTTGGATTTATCAGCCTACAATTTGGACTTTAATCTCAGAATCATCATCCAGCTTTATGCAGATAACAGTTGAGTGATATTATTTTCCTTCTTTCTGAGTGTCACAAAACATAAATACGAAACCGCAACATACAGATGGGCAATTTAGCAGTGTTTTAGACGAACATATTTCTATGTTGTTAACCGCCTATACACTTATTTAATATTTCTCTCTTACTCGGTCGGAATTGCTCCCCGATGTTGTGTTAGAATTTAACAGCTAGGGTAATATGAAGGTAAATAGTGAAACTAACAAATGTAACTTACTGTCTGCTGTATGTAACCGGACCTGATTATTTCTTCAGGTATTTTACTTGTTTTATACTTCACTTACCAAGTACTTCCGATATTCTTGGTTATTTTATAGGTAAATGTAATTACTATATTTGTGCTGTGTAAAGGAACATAGAAACGTGCTTCTTTAAGGATACACATGTCATATATGAGTCTGGGTGGGATTTTGACTAAAGCACACAAGAAGCCTATAGTAATTTATTACTTTAATTGCCAATATGATGGGTACTATAGACGAATCGGAACCATGTCCTATGGTGGGTCGAAAATTTAAACTTTTTTAATTTGCGACTCGCCCTAATGTCTAGTTTCTCCTGAACTGAAATAAAACACTAACTCTTTCCCTTCTTCATACTGATATTACTTGTTGGTTTACTGAGATGGATATATAGGAAACAAGAGGACTCAGGGCCTTCTTCTTAGATCATTGCTTTTAAACAGAGTAATGCCTTAACCGGGAGAGAATCCAAAGCTTATCTCGGTAAGTTGTAATACGAACTTAACATTCATCTACTAAAACAAACATATTTTTTTCTTGTTTCAATAAAATTTCATTGCATTCTGATTCTTTGATCACTTCTACCATTGAAAATCATGAAATATATGGAGAGATCAGCGAAATGTTATTGTCCACTTGCACAAACACAAATTTAGAATTCATATATGGAGACCTTGTACTTTGTGACATTTCTAGTTTTAAAACACACACGCACACACACACTCACACATTATTACATTTATTATTATTTATTATTATCCTCTTTCTCCTTCGGACTTGATTTCTTCTTGGTGGGGAAAAGTATCCTCATGAGCCCAATAGTGGGTTCTTCAAAGAGTAGACAAAAGAAGAGTCCCAAAATGTAGGAGACAACTGCGTTCCCGAGCGTGAGCAAAACCTGTAAATAAAGATAAGCTCATTTAGTAGTAAACTGACATGCAATTCATAAGCCTATTTTTATTTATTATTGTATTTTAATGTTCTTATAAATTTCCTAGTTATTCATAAAATAATTCCTAATTCTTCACTGCAAAATGAAGCCGCCATTCTTGGCTAAAGTTATTGGTAGCACGGATTGTAGCATCGTTTAACCACCAATACTAAAATCATTTGACGTGAAACTGCTTTCACCCTAAAAGAGGATCAAACACACATACGGTGCCGTGCCCATACCGTTCCCCTGCCATGCTCCGTCCGTGCCATGGGCGCGACCATTCACACATGGGGTGCCGTTCCCATGCCGTGCTGCTGCTACTGCTTTCTACACCAGTTCCAAGGATGGATTACAAGGAGGAAGATGATGTTATTGCGACTATTGATTTTTTTTTAAAGATAGCACTGTTTGGGCATGGCAGGGGCACGCATGGGCACGGCACCGTATGTGTGAATTAGCCTTAACAGGGTTACCACCGTTATAGTAACGGTGTTGTGTCTGACATACATGTCTCCAGCAATTTTACCACAAACATAACGATTTCATACTTGTATTGTTCTAGATTAGAATAAGCTTTAAAGTACTTAACTCAATTCATTATTGTTGGAAGTTTTTTATGAATTTTCAACTTCGGTTATGTAGAAAGAATTGTGTATGAAGAAAAGAATTATATAGTCATAAATAAATTTATCAATTTAAAATTGATGCTGAAGTTCAGCACTGATATTGCTTTTTCAAAATACGTGGGCTGATCCAAAAGTTCGTGTCCCACTCAGAGAAGGGCAGACAACGAGTTGTCAACGAACCAAGTAAGGGAAGGCCGCCAACTGCTGTTAACGATGTTATGAGCGATGTCTACTTTCCTTGAACACTGCACACTACCCAAACACGGATGAACGGGACATACACGAATCACCGAACTGTGCTTGAAGTCTCTGATGAATTTTCACTGCCACTAACACCTTTCTTGCAGATAAATTTGATAGTGAGTCTCTACTGCACGGAAATCGAAACACATGAACTCATCGTTTCTCCTAATACAATGTAGCAATGGTCATGGCAACGAAATCAACGAAACGAGTGATGTTCTGGTAGTGTGACATCCAGTGTTACCAAACGCACAATGATAACAGGTACAATTAAAGAATCTAGACACAAATATTCAGATAAAATTTGAATATCCCTTGTATTTTCAATTACTTAAAGTTACATGATTGTGTTATTGTTTCTATCCAAACTGGTAAAAACTTTGGTAAACTTTATTTTATACGGGTCAGTCCAGTAACTTTTGACTTCGACCCGTCACGATTATCCGTCACGTTCTAGTTAAAATCCACACCCATGCTCCTGCCGGACTAGAAACCAAGGTTCTTCGAGTCCTCTATCTAAGCTGGTAACTTTGGAAAACTTTAATTTTTATATGGGGCAGTCTAGTAACTTTGGACTTCGGAACGTCACGATTCGCCTTTAGCTGTTAAAATCCACACCCATGCTTCTGCCGGGACTCGAACCCGGAACGTTCGAGCCGATGGCCTACCGCCGCAGACCGCTCGGCCACCCGGCCGGCATGTAAGCTGGTGTATCATTATCTAAGAAGCAGTGTAACAAACACAACTAAAGAAAATTCAATAACGATGTTGTTTGGTTGAGAAAAGGGTGGTGTGGAATTAGAAGACTAACATTTGATGAATTTCTTTAAGTCATATTCTTAAATATTTTAATTATTACATGACGAAGACCGATTTTAAAGTTTTAGTACACTGTAAAAAGTGGAAACACGAAATGGTTTAAAGTAACTCCGCTTTATGGAGAAATAAAAGTCGAAAATTAGCGTTTTGTTGTATTTACTCTTCGATGTGAATACAGTGTAAGCCCTTTAGTAAAAAGATTGGTTACGTTAATCCAATTTTAAAGTTTAACATTTTCTTTGTAATAAGTTAACGTTAACTGAAAATGGATTGAAACTGTCCAAAGTGTTTTGTCGGTGAACGTTCAACTTATTTTACGCTTAAAATTCGGTCATTTTCTGATCGAAGTGTAAGCTAAACTGGCCACTTTGAGGTTACGTACTTTTGTGGATGAAGTTTAAGCCTTGGTTGAATATTATATAATCCAATAATAGGAGTAACGTTACTTGCTTGTCATCGAACGCCCCGCCACTTTTAATGTTTATATTGCTTTTGCACTGTGAACAGTAAATGACTAGGATTGCATTAGCGGAGGAATTAAGTTGGCTATAAATATTTACACTGTAGCAAATGCATCTCATCTTTTTTTTTTCAGGGGACATTCCTCGTAGTAAAATCAACATGTTAATATTTATCCTCCTTCGCAGTGAAATCCTAGCTATAAATGTCACTCGGAAAAGCTATAAGCACCAACTGTCTTCGTAGCTAAGTCGCGAGAGCATCTGACCTGTGTGCTAGTACACCCTAGATCGAAACCCGACCACCTCGCCTTTTTTTAAAAAAATTAAAGGAACATTACCTTTTCTTCTTTTCTACTTTCAAAAAAGGAGTATATATATATATATATATATATATATATATATATATATATATATATATACTCATTTTGAAATTTTACAGAAAGTAAAACGTTTAATCAAAAACTGGCTGAATGTAGGTTAATCCAGAATGTGGAGGCAGCTTAGCTGCCTCCATTTTTTGGATGAAAATTGTGTCTCCTATTTTTACAGTGTATCATATTTTAGTTCTAGTATAAAAAGCGCGTTAAAAATAATTTTACTGCTTTGTATGAACGTACGATTCGTAATATACTTCAAAAAGTACTGACTTAATTGTTTATGATTTCTGGGGCAAGATATTCTCCGTGTCTTGTTTCGTCTCGTTTCGAAAAGAACATGAGACGACTCAGAACTCTCCGAGACGGGACAAGCACATCTTTCGAGATGAATCCATATTCCCACGAGAGAGGGTGAGGCAGAAGAAAGTTTCATTTGTTCTCGTCTCGTGGGGAACACTAACTGTAATGTTTAACTTTGCGTGAAATTTAAATTCTAGTAAAATTACAATTAGTTATTTAGTTTCAAAATATACTATATCTTAAAACGTTTTTGTAATAATTATTATTTTCAAGAAATTTTAAGCTTCGAAGACATTAGTATACCATTCTTTCGATAACTTCATTATTAAAAATGTTTGTACTGTAAAATATGTTATTATTAACTCTGCTCTGTAGCGAAATAATGAGCAAAATTATTTTAAACTCATTTCCAAACAAATATATTTAGTTGCATACGTGTCAAGATTCTTTTGTTCTTTAACAAAAAAAATGTAGCTACACACTTTTAATGAGAATAAATAAGAGGTTTTGTATTTCAAAGTGACTTTGTATTTCTTGAACGGAAAGACTACTTACCAATGTGGGTGTAGTGACATGGATTGGAGAATCCCTCAATGCAAATATTATTCTCATTATAATTGGATGAATAAGGTAGACACAGTATGTTAACCGGCTTAATGGTTGAAAGTATTTCCAGTTGCTGATTGCTGCTGCGAGACCTACGTAAACATTAAATAAATATATTTAATCACATGTAAAATGCAAAATATCTATTTAAGAAAGAAATTCTTTTTATTATTTTAGTGCTATACTCCACTCAGCTTTTATACAGTTTTTACATGGATGTCTATTACAAAATATTTACGTAAATTAGGAATAGGCAAAACAGTGTTGAAAAAAAAAAAAAGAAAAGAGAAATCGGGAACAGTATACACAGATAAACTGAAATACAAGAAACAATAATACAATTATTCATCACTCTGGATTTCTGATTTCTTTCAAAATCTAAATATATATATATAGCCTAATATCTGAGGGGAAAATGCGTTTGCGCAAGATTTCAGTTGAATCAGAAGCATATAAAAAAGTAAAAATAATTGTTTTGAATAAAAACTTAAATTGACATAAAAAATAATAATGGAACTAGAGCGAAAAACAAATTTAAATTTGCGAATAAGGTCAAAGGCTTGATTATATAATGGAATGAAAAAAAGGGCTACCCCTAATTCGCAAATTTGCAACCCCAAAGGCTTGGTTACATAATGGAATGAACAAATGGGCTACACCCCCATTTTCAACCCCTTTCATACTGAAATATCAGAGTTCAATTGTTTACCGTAGTTTCTTCTCATATAAATGTATAACATATGAAGGAATTAGATTTTTATATTTTATTCCAACAGAGATTGGCCATCCAATATGCATAAAATACGAAATTTTGGATTTGCAAAAGTTCATAAAAAATTAAGGAAGCGTATATCAACCTTCAACATACTTTGATGTGTTAATGGTGCACAAAAAATCAACTTTGATATTCAATCTCTTCCGGACGAAAGAGCACCCTGAAAACCCGAACAGTTTCTATTTCAACAGTTACATTTGGATATCATTTTGATCAGCTCGATTACGTTTTAGGTTTTTCGAGCAGAGGACTAAAATTATCAAGTGGGTTTTAAAGGAAAGAATGGCTTTTGTGTGAGTGTCCTATGGCAAACGATGAGTCGCCGTGGCTTAGGTGGTAGCTCGTCTGACTACGAATCGGACGGTCCGGGTTCAAATCCCGGCCAGGACGTTGGAGACTTTTCTCGTCTGGCGCTCTGAGGTGCACTCAGCTTCCTATCAAATTGGGTACCAGAGCGTCCTTGCTATTCCTGGACACTTTCCTGGTCGAGGGTGGAACTCACCTCGCTTCGTACCGCAGGTCGAGAATATTGGAGCGCTACGCGTGCATATCCCACAGAGGATAACTTTACCATGTGATAAACGAATCCGCATATACTACATTTTCCGTAAACGTCTGCTAACACAAATTTTGGCATGCACCGCAATACAAAAATGGCTGCTATTAATTGATTGATTGGTGTAAAAATAAAATAATACTTATATAAGGGGTATAAATATATATTTTGAAAGGAGTCGAGCAGACAAGGTAGAGGATTTCACATGGACTGCCCCACAGGTATTGTGTACGAAGTATTATCATAGATCTCATAATAAGCTTATTTGAGATCTATGGTATTATCCTAATTTTCATTTGGCTTTACATTCACTATTTGGGGGGCACGACCCCCCTGTGCCCCCTGTGGCTACACCCCTGGGAAATACTAATGTTTCTTAGTGTTCTTTTACGCAGCTTCTATTTCAAAACAAAAGTAATAGCGATTGATCCATCCGATGAAGGGTCATATTTGAACATAAATGACAAAGTAATAGTAATCTATACACATTCACTGAATCCAGAAACTTATTTTGAAAAGTCTGTTAAAGATTTGGTACGTTCAAATGAAAGCAAGAAAATATTTTCTTTCTTAGGACAACTGGAAAACATGCTACCTTTTATTCTGCAAACATTGTCGATTTCAAGTGATCACTTGGCATTAAGTAATTTACAAAAAGCGTGAATTCTATATTTGATTCTTTATGACAGTCTTCGTTTTTGTGACTGTACTGTAATCATAATGACATCAGCGTTGAGGACCGCTTTATCTCTTCAATTGGTTAACTCTCTTTCTTCCTGTTTACCGCTCCTGGTGGCTTTCTTCTGTCACATTTTTTTACTTTACTACAAACTACTTCACTTTTTAACTGCTGAATAATTACAGTATTTTCAGTATACTATATATTTTAGATAGTGTAATTGTTCGCTATTGGATCACAATATATTAGAATCTCTCTGTTTTAAATTTTGTCCAGAAAAATGTTTCTCTATTTGCAGAGAGAAATCCTTAATACAAATAAATTGTATCTCACAAAACCTAAAAATCTTATAAAAGTAAATCGCACCAGGGCCTATTTCCGACAAATCGTTCCGTGCGCATGACTGCCCACAGAATGAAAAGAGAAATGAAACCTTGAGAATTACCCATGTGTGTCGTCCTGCCTCCCTCCCACTCTCGACCCACCAAGAGATATTAAGAAACTAATTATTCCATTCGTTTGTGCTGATTTGTTCTGCAGTATCTCGATTTGTTGTGCAACAGCTTCCGAATTAAAGGTACCCCGTTGTGGGGGGGGGGGCAGGGCGACGTCGTTCTAGCCCCCCACTTACAACGCTGAATCGCTCGCTGATTGAAATAAGCTCATTCGTTTGTGCTGCTAGATTGCCAAGTTTCAACATTTGTTCTACAATCGTTTCCGAATAATGGAACTTCGATGTGGGGCGCTAGGGCGTCGTCGTTCTAGCCCCCCACCCCACTTACAACGCCGAGTCATTCGGTGATCGAAATTAGCTCATTCGTTTCTGCTACGTTTGTACTGCTACATTGCCAAGTTTCAACATTTTTCCTACAATCACTTACGATATAATGGAACCTCGTTGTGGGGAGCTAGAACGACGCCCTTCCATCCCCCCACTTTTCACGCCGAGTCGCTATCCTTGATGTGAAGTCCTATGTGGTGCAACGTTGTTGAATTTAAGTACTTCTTCTACTATTGTTTTAAGGTAATGGATCTTTACCACGAAAATATTTTTAAGTAATTAAAATGCAAGGTTTTTAGAACAAAATTTTAAATGCACTTTTTCTTGGAAAGAGCGCCGCAAAATTAAAGCAATTCGTATGTAAAAATGAACAATTTGGTTAATGGTAATTTCAGGATGTATGTATGGGACATATAATGAAGGCGTTCGGAATCACTACCTTTTCCTTCGTCGCCGCCATATTGAAGATCGTTCGAAACCTAAAGGAAGAGTCGCAAAGGTCCTTTTATAGTACCTTTCA
Source organism: Lepisma saccharinum (assembly GCA_022664845.1). Taxonomy (NCBI): domain Eukaryota; kingdom Metazoa; phylum Arthropoda; class Insecta; order Zygentoma; family Lepismatidae; genus Lepisma; species Lepisma saccharinum. The sequence goes on along the minus strand of JAGDQP010002642.1, from coordinate 13,991 downwards.
TGAAGGTACCATTGAAGGTGCCTCTCCGGAAGTTCGGCCATTTAATTTACCCAGAAGACCCAGCGAGACAGAAGGTATGTTACCGCCTGTTTCATCAAAATAGCCCTAGATAAAAATGTTACCATCCGAAGTACATTTAACATATTAAATATTGGACAGTACTTTAATGAAAGAAAATAAATTGTATACATATTTTTTTGCCTAGCAGCGAAATTGTGAAATAAATCCAACTAGTTTTTTTTATAACATTTGCATTTCACCGTACTAAATTAAATTCGATTTAATTTTAGTGCAGCTAAAAATTTCACACCTCTAAATCAGAAGTGAGGAAACATTTCTATCCAGGGATTCAGTCAATATTTTTAGTTTGGGGAAGTAAAACAAAAATTGGAGAGAAGCAATTTGAATTGTTCCATATTTTATAGAGAGTTTTAATCTACCTACATTATGCCACACACTTCCAGTAAAAATTAAGTTAGGGCCGTGTACTTGACAATTCGCGGGTTACATCGCCATTGGGGGTTTCTGACAAATTCCATGTTTCTATAATTCACTGTAGCATAACTATTCTATTATCACTTCACGTTCACCTGGTAATAACTAGGAACCTTGATTATAGCATTTGCATTATTGCATTGCAGATTTTTACATTATTACCTTAAAGTGAGTATGAAGGAAATACTCAGGTTGTTCACCCTCGTATGCTTCCTTAAGTCCCTACGCATAATAATAATATGTAGGTGTATAGAAAACGAAAAGTTAGAATGCAGTTATCTACATCCCGCAAACTCTTGACTGTTTTACTATACAGCGTATTTGAAGATTAGGACAAACAATAGCACAATGTAGAGTACAGTAAGTATACAATGTTTCGATAAGATAAAATGAATTGTATGGGCGGTAACAGCACTATGCCTTACGCCCTTCCCGATACGGGGGAGCCCCTTATCTTTGTCACATCTAAACAATGTTTCGAGTTATTGAAGGGTGAAATAAAATTGAAAGGACGAGAGAAAAAACAGGGACTATTTAGCATCTTGCGCATTGGGGGCAAGTCCATGCAGTGTCTTTTAAACGCCATGTATATCACGTCTACAGGAACATATCTAACTTGACTTTAACTAACCCCCTTCGCTCTCTCGAGATACTATCAGAGTTTTCTTGTGGACGTTCATTCATAACACAAAGCAGTGTTCGATTTGCCGAAGGGATGTCGGGGATCTTCCCTGGTGCGTGATTATTTTATCACCGGTTGTTGATTCCAAATATCATCCCAACCAGGGATAAAATCTTTGTATTTCTACCCATTCAGGTAATATTTTGAAACTTACCAGCAACCACTAGCTTTAGGATCACCCCTTCGTAATTTGTAGCAAATCGAACCCTAACACGGAATGTCGCCATAAGTATTCCTCCGCATGCTACCATGTTTATTGGGTGTTGATCAACTCGAGTGCGTATTTAACGAAATAATGACATAGCTTTTCGTAATACTTTATGGATTGCTGGTTGTCACTAGATATTTATAAAATTGTCTGCGACAATTAGTGGTAAAGTAATGTGATGTAAAGCGTACATATTCTTCAATACCTAGCTGAAGATGCGGGCCATAAAGTAAAGTTTATCCAAGGAAGCTCTTATTTTTCTGTGGTATTAATGCTAGCATGATATTTCAAGCTTCGCAAGATAAATGTAAAATAGAGATGTACGTTTGTACACAGTTTATAACACACGAAGCACCATTGTTATTTGATTTTCTTTCTCGGTAATTCAAAAATGTTGAAAGGCCATTTGGGTCTTTGTACATAGTACACACGAAATATAAAGCCACTTTAGCATTACACATCAGTTTGTTTTGAACGCAACACACAGGGATGCATTGCTTTTTACATGTGAAGGAATGTTTGCAGCTAGTAATTCCGCCAGAACCCCGATAGGGAGACACCACCTCTCCAACTTTACAAAAACATTAGATATTTTACGTTAAATAGAGCAAATCGTGAAAACCTAAATACGCTCTCACCAATTTGGGTTTCACATTCGTTCAAAAAGTTCTGGCGAACATAGCACGTAACATTCAAACCAAATGTATTTTTGGAATCATACTAATTTATTGTTGTATGTCCTGTAATTCTTACTATGGGGAAATAAATGTGTTTCGCGATTTTTCAATATGTTTACAGTACCAACCAATCGACGTACGGACATAATAACGGAAATAAAGGTATCTTCTCACATTTATCAACAGATGTCGCGCCTGTCGAAGGACGTACGAAACCATTTTCTTCGAAGCAAAACACGAAGGTACTTTCAATATTTCCTACCCGAAGGGAGTAGGAGTTAGGAGATAGGAATTGATTCCGAACGCCCCAAATGGCACGCATGGAAGGCATTTCCGTCTCACAACGAGTTTTGAGTTAATGTTTCCCCTCCACACAAGGAAACTGTTTGTTACTGATAAACCTTTTTTACGGCAAGCAGTACTAAACTGTTCGGTAGATATACAGGAAACTAAATTTTTTGTACTCACCTTTAAAAATGTTAGTAAAATAAATTTTTCCACCATTACCTAACATTAGGTAAACGAGATACCTTTCGTGTTTGATACTATGAAAGAAAAAACGCTGTGGGCTGGGAATTGAACCTTGGATCCTACATTCTATATGCCCTCACTCTATCGCATAGACTACGGAACGAACTGAAATATAATGATTTTGAAACAGACAGAATAATTCAACCATGCACTAACGTAACTAATAAACTCTGCGCACTTCCTCGTAATATTCAGTTGTGAGCTTTTACTCGTTAAAAATACACTATTTTTGAATATAAACTCTGTTATAATAGAACTTAGTATTAATTCATTGTTATTAAAATTATCCTTATAATGAAACATCTTTGCTACTTCCGTTAATGCTATTTATTGTACCCTTATGTACATTTTCGCGAAATTTCAGTAATATTAGTTTGGTACGAATGAAATGTCAGCTTTGACGTTTGACGAGAAATTCACCTCACCTCACCAATAAAACACAGGGATTGATTGAGGTCACGAGTCTAGCGTCACGAACTCCGACTACGTCCAGCAAACAGACTGAGGTACCCACACAATCATGGAGCAATGTGTTATTGAACAGGGTTGTGTGAAACTGCACCATTAAGAACACACTTGCGAGTATTTTTTGTTTATGAATTCAAACTAGAACGTTCTGCAGCAAGCCACAAGAAAAATTAGCAGTATGTTTGGGACAGAAATGCTGAATGAATGCATCATTCGCCGTTGGTTTGTCAAATTTCGTTCTGGTGACACAACATTGCAAAATGAGCCCCGTGGGCACCGACCAACATCATTTTCCGGATGAGCTCCTCAGGAACATCGTGGAAGCGGACCCTCGAAACAGCGTTCGTGCCCTCGCAGACGAGCTAGGCAAGCCACATACCACTGTCGTTCGGTGACTAAGTGCGATCGGTAAGGTGAAAAAGTTGGTCTCATGGGTGCCATATGATTTTTCACCGACCAACGAGAATCGCCGCCTGGAGTGAGCAGTTCTGTGACAGTAAAGAATAAGTGGGAAGGTTTCTTGCATCGGACTATAACTTCAGATGAAAAATTAATCTACTTTGACTACCGTAAACGGTCAGAACAATGGCTGGATCGTGATCAACGTCCACGACTGTTTTCTAAACCACCACCCCACCCACAGAAGGTGTTGTTGCTGGTCTATGGTGGAAGTGACTCATCATGTCTTTCTCAGGTGAAGTGAAAGCATCACTGCAGGTCGTTACAGTGCTGAACTCCATGAAATGCACCGCAAAGTTGGCCGCAAGCATCCAGCAATGTTCAACATGATATTCTCATTTTGCATAACAACGTTCACCCACATGTGGCGCAAAGAACAGTGCAGTCTCTCCACGAGTTTCAGTATGAAACAATTTCTCACCCGTCGTATTTCTACAATTTCTCTCCCACTCATATGGCATTTCGATCACTTCTTGGTAGGGAGGGCCTTGCCTTATGATTGGGCTGTGCAATATTCAGTTAAGGATTTATTCGCATCGCAGACTCCAGACTTCTTTCAGCACGCAATCCATTTGTTGGCTGAGTGATGACAAAATTATATTGTTGCAAACAGCGATTACTTTGATTATTCAGGTATAATAGTTTCCATTTTATTTGACTTTTGAAAATGACGCACCTGGAGCAGACATTCATTCTCACACTACAAAGTTTATAGGTTTAAACAATGTTTTGTAGTTTGTTTTTTTTTTACGGTGAAAGAATTTTTTATGGTAATTTACTTTTCGTATGCTGTGACTTTCGATGCTTAACACCACCAGTCCACTTAATCTCGCTCTTGTCATTGTACTTCTCAAATTATTTTAAAAAAATAAGATTTAATATCAAAAGTACTCTCTCACAGTCAGCTTATATAGACGTCTCAGGTAGTGTTAAGTACAGCTTATAAGCAATGCATACGCTAGGAATTCTACTAACAAACTGGGTAAATTCACACTTGAAGTGAAGTGATTTAAAGTCAACTGAAACTCAAATTTCAAGAACTGACCTCAGCTCAACTCAAATTCAGATGTTGAAATATGAACTAAAGCAACTCAAAACTTTTTTTTTTTTAGCTCGGCTCAGTTTTTGTTCATTACATAGTCGCATTCTTTGTTAATACATTCAGTGGTTTAAACGGGAATAAAATTGCTTACAGGTGGCTATGTTTTAATGTAAGAGCAAAGCAACATTTGAAGAGCAAATATGAAAAAGATTGTATTAAGGCATTATAACTGGTGTTTTATTAGGTTTAAATTGAAGACTTGGTACAATGAATGGAATGTGTGAAGTTAACAGCTGTTATGTAAAGCAAAAGTAAAAAAACGGACACTAGAAAGCTGGGAATTAATGAAAAAAACCTCCGTACTCTTAAACTTTCAGATATACAATAGAGTCCCGATTATCCGACCTAAATGAACCGTGGCCTGGTCGGATCATCGGGAAGGTCAGATGACGCGGAAAGTAACAAATATGACATTTAATACTGACAAAATACATTTATTATTTCAAACATTACATACAAGTAACTTGAACAAACTACAAATTTATACTGTTTGTGTTCTTTATGCTAACTGCGTGTAATTGTGCATTGTGACAGTGAATATACGTTTGTGTTCAATCAACAGAAAATTTATTTCGTCACAACACTCAACAACTTGTGATATATTACGGATTTTTTCCTGCCAAAGAGGTCGGATTAAACGGAAGGTCGGATAATCGGAAATTTATTGTACAAGCCCAGTGGCGCCCATTCATTTCGAAAGAGGTCATGCAAGCCTTACCTGAGCAGGACCCGCCCCCCTTTAAGTTGACCCACCCAAAGAAAAGACAGTGTATTTTCAAATGCTGCATTTCATATGTATTCTTTAATTTTAGAAAGGAAACATATTTATTTTTAAGGGTCACAAAATTTATTTACAGCAGAAAAAAAAACTAAAATATCTAGAGGTACACTGATTGGTACATTCGCCGCGCCTAAGCGTACATCATAGTTCGTAACACTAACATTTTTGTTAGTAAAAGGAAAATAAAAATGTGAGTGGACAACAGACTGAATTGGCGCTGTATGACACACCACGTCGACCAGTTAGATATGTAGCAAATGTGAATTTTAGGAGTACTCAACATTTGTAGCATTTCACATATTAGTGTCACTAAATAATCAGTTTTGTCGTAATCAATGTCCTTTAAGGAGCAAACATATCAACAACTTTTTTCATAATCAATGGAGATGTCCATATTAGTTGGCAGTTATTAGCAAACCGTCTATTCGGTCACTCCTATTCACACTGTAGATATCAAATCAGTTTCAACTTAGAAAGTGACCTCTCAGTGGATACATTCGTTATTGGCAAGCGACAGAAAACTTCAGAAGATAATTCAGGTTTAGGAATACAGTTTTCAGTTTTAACTTGCAAAATATTTTGGCAACTCCACTGAAAGGTTTATATTTCCCCAAATGTTATAAGATGGGACATCATCATTAGAATTAGACGACTCGTCTCCATCCATGTCCAAATCTACAATCGACTTTTCTTTTCGGGGAAGGTTGGCTAGGTAGATCAACGTTTTTCTTCTGGTTTTTATCAGTTCGGAAAAATGGTTGACCTACCTATCTTCACAGCGGAAAAAAAAACTTGAATGTAGATTTGGAAGTGGACATCGAAAAGAGTGTAACTCTTATGTTGATGGTCTCCTCCTGTCGAGTATTTGAGGAAATCTAAATCTTCCAGCGTTGGTAGCCTGCTCAAGAATTGTCAAAATACGTGGCAAGCTAAAACTTAAAACTGTTTTCCCAAATCTGCATTATCTTCTGAGGATTACAATTGCCAGTAACGAGTGTGTCCACTGAGAGGTAATTTTATAATCTGAAATAAATTTGACATATACGATGAAGGGTGAGCGATTAGAGGGTTAGTTTGTGATCGCTAGCAAATGGGACATCTTCATTGACTACGAAAACCTAGTTGATATGTTTGTTACTCATAGGATAGTGCTCAAGACGAATCTGAAAAAAGTTATATTCCTTTCAGCCTTCATCAATGACCGAATATTTCGTATAAATTGAGGTAAATGAAGCGAAACGAAAATTTCCACATCATTCTAGATCTTAAAAAGGCATTTTTTCGAGAGCAACAAACATGCATTTATTGCCGTTGTAGGTGGCGAAAAGACGTATATATTGTACAGTTATTTTGTCCTTTGCTATCATTCTTCTTTGTTTGCAATTTAAAAATGAGGAAATTTGAGATATAACACCACCGCTTCTTTTAGAAAACGTGTTTTGGTTACGAGTAAATTATATCGCCGTAGGACCAAAACTAGAATCAGAATCCGGAGTGGGATGTAATGGGTTACCGCTGATGCAGAAAGCATCATTTTAATATATTCGATGCTGACACCACTGTGCTGCATACTCTTTACTATGAATATTTATTTTTGTTGAAGTACATTCGTTCAACCATATACACAAGACAGCTTTCTGTTCATGTTTTCAAGCGCATCAGATCTTGAGTTTTTCTGTGCTGACATTTAATGTGTTCATCAGGTTCGGCAGTGTATTCTGTCTTATCATGAGTAGCCAAAATTCTAGCCAGCTACTGTGCATTTGATATTTATAAAACGTATCTACGTAATTAATAAGAATACTCGAACATGTGTAAGACATCTTGTAGAAGTCATGGCCGATGAATAAACAAGATACTAAAAGCAAACAATATTTGTAGAACTGCCTTTATCTTTATTGACAACTGTGATTCGCATAAGTCGATACATAACTAAATGTAATTCTTGCTTCCATTTTCGATTTACGTATATCCTACGATAATGTGTAGAACCGAACCTAGCCCCGAGGACATATTTCAGATACGTCCATATACTTCGAATTCTGACAAGATATAATAAGAGAATTACAACCAATCAGGATCTTGAATCTATAGAACAGTTGTTTATAGCAACGTATGCTAAAACAAACGATTAACTTATTATTACACAAGAACCGTATTACCAGAAACTCAACGATCATAACACTTCATAAACCTGATAATATATATGGCAATAGCACCAATTATTTTCTGTAAGGTTGCTGTTGCTGTTAGAAAAAGGAATTAGAACGCGTTTTTTCCTGTCCAATCTTTGGCTGTGTGATTGTTCCAGGAATTGAATCAATCTTGTAAGAATAGTACTCTTTTTGATATCCAATTCGAAACATTTTCTACGTGGCTTTGGTTTTCGTTGGGTTTAAGTGTTCTGCTGGATATTAAGTTGACCATAATGTTGAAGTTTTCTCTATTAAACTCTCAATGTTCACTTTTGAACTGCTAAGCGGTCTAATGAGGGGGTAACGGATTTTCATAGTTTTTTATACGCTTGGCGTTCTCAATTCTGAGCTGTTGCTCTTCAATGTTTTTAGTGCCTTAGCCTCTTTTGTTTTCGTGCTTACACCTCAAGGTACAGCTGTGTATGCAGCATTTTTAATTTCTTGTATGAGGCTCTACCACTCCTATATTTTGCAGTTCGAACTTGGCAGACTTACTCAACTTCCACTGCTTGGCTTCACTCTGAGTCGGTAAACTTGATAGTGAGTTCAACGAAACCATTTTCATATCGTGTTAAGCACTTTCCCCTCGTAAGCTTTGAAAACAAGATCATATCTAGCGCATATGGATTTGCGAGATGCTCGGTGATGATGGTCATCTTGACCGTCGTAGAATTCGCTGTCTTCTCGCTGCTATTCTTCTTTTGAATCTATCTCACTTCTTCCTCTTTACCGTGATCAACCGACCGCAACGCCCTAATGTGACTTTTCGCGAGAGAAAAACAAATATTTAAGGAACTGTTTTAACCGAAATCTCAATATGTCAAAAAATATCTTTCTTAACAAAATTATCTTTGCAAAAATACAAAATAAGTAGAAATCAATCGTATGAAATAATATTTGTTTACACAACAGACAGAGATAAGGTAATGCTTTAAAACTTTAATTGTATCACTGAAATTGATAAAAACGACACTTCCTCAGTGCGTTAGTTCCGATCATTTGGTTAGTAAAAGAGCTATGTTATCTACTTTTAACTCACAAATAAATGCTTCATTTTAGATAATATAGCTAACTGAAAGCTCACATAACATTCTTCTAATTATATGAAGCATTAACTTCAAATAAAATGTATCGAACTTTTATATTTCACGTGCCTCAATCGCAATCAAACTGATTTCAAAATTGGCGTCGATAGATGAGCACTGGCGCCACAGCGTTAATATCCACCACAGAACAGTACATCGTCAATGACGTTTATTTTCTAAACAACACCTTCTTTTATAGCTTGTAAGCTTTCGGCCATTTTGCATACAGAAATAATTATAGAATTAACAATACACATTTCACATATCAGTGGCACTAATGCATACGATTTTCCGTAAGCAATGAACTATATAAAGCAAATATATCTATCACTTTTTCGTAATCAATGGAGATGTCCCATTCACTAGCAATTGCAATCAAGCCCTCTAGTCGGTCACCACCCATTGTAGATCTCAAATCAGTTTTGACTCGTTTTAATTTAGAAAATGATCTCTCAGTGGTAACACTCGTTACGGGCAACGTGACAGCAATTTTCAGAAGATAATAAAGATTTGGGAAAACAGTTTTCAGTTTAGACTTGCAAAATATTTTTAAAATTTCTGGAAGACTGCCAACATTGGAAGGTTTAGATATTCCCAGATCCTCGTTATCATCCGACACACCATCATCAGAAGAATTCGGGTCTTTCTCGCTATCTATGTCCGAATCTATAATCCATTTATTTTCGCTGTGAAGATGCCTAGGTAGGTCAACCGTTTTCCCAAGCTCTTCGAAACAAGAAGGAAAAGCAATATATTCCTTTCTGGCTTCGTCAACGTTCACGCATTTCCCAAAAATTGAGCTAAACGAAGTGAATGCATCTTCAAGTAAACCTTTCTTGCGGTCCTCGGAAAGACGTTTCAGTGAGAGCAAAGACAAATCTCTCAGAAGCATTAAAGTAGTAGCATTATCTTCTCTTACAAAGCGCTTCTTCATTCGTGTAATGGCCATATCAATGCTGGCGTAGAAAGTTTCCACCTTGAATGAATCTTTGGGGTCCATAATTGGCTCGTCATCAGTTATTTCACCACGCATCTTATGTTTTCTCAAGCGAGTGTGACACAGAGGCTAAAATTCAATTTCAGTGCCCTTCATGAAATTCTCCCCGTCTGAGACGATACTATTAAAGTTATTTCGGAGATCTTGATACTTGTCAGGTTTGTTTCAAGCATAGACATTGCATGCAGATAACAAATCTAAGTCCGGACTTTGTAACATCGTTGTGAAAGGGTCAATGATTTTAAAAATCCTAACAAAAGTTGTCGCAGTTAACACAAATCTCTCCGAAGTAAAATACGCAATAAACCCTCCTGCCTGGGCGCCAGCTTGTTTATCAGAAGGTCCTTCAGTGTGTCGAATTTCCTCTATGGCTCAAATGTTATCAATATAGTTTCCAGAGCGTATGAATGGGACATCCATTTGTGGTATTAACTCGCTTTAACCTTTTAATTCTTTGGTTATGGTAATGCTTCTTTCGTTTTTCCTCGAACAAATGAACGCGTCTTTTGCTGTTGCTTATGAATGCAAATAACTTCTCTAAATTACCAAAAAGATCCATAGCATTCACAGAGGATCCGACAGAAGCAGTCACATCAGGTTTAGTCTGTGCGCCCAACATCATACATATGCTACCATCGGATTTTGTTCCTTAATCAGCGCTTGGGGACTTTTGTATGGAGAACGCATATTCGATGCCCCATCATGTGATTGCCCAACAAGATCCGAGACCCAATCTAGACTATTTTTTTCACATGCTTCATTGAATAATTTAGACAAATCTTTACCAGTTGTTGTTGGTGATTCTTTTAAAGCCAAGAGTCGTTCATTAATATCACCCGTTTCTTCATTAACGTATCTTACTATAAAATACACTTTCTCCTTCTTTGACACTATCGACAGACGCGCTGAGCATCTATCTTTACATTTCTTATTTCTTGGCAAAATGTATTTCTAAGGTAAGTACAAATGATATCTATCAACTGGTTTTGTCGTCGCCATGACAAAAAGGACAGGTTACTTCATTTTCCTGGTAACAGTTAAAGCGGTTAGGTACGTTGCCATCGTGTGAGAATCTCCGCTAGCAGCACAACAAGATCTTTGAAATTTCCCCGTAGTCTACTTGTCAATATCTCTCGATGCCCTCGAAATGCTAAACAGTGTCTGTCTAAAAACAATGTTACATCGATAAGCTGTTTTACAATAAGCCTATTCCTAGCAACTTCCATTGTTTTCATTTCCTTTATAGCTGGAAGAATTGGCAAGGAAGTATCACGAATTTTCCGTGCAAGAGTTGCTTCGATATGAGTGTTCGAAGTCTCGTGACTAATAATGCTCATAGTTTCTGTATTCCATGAATAAAAACCAGTCGAAACAAACAAGCAGCTAGTAGTAATTTCAAACTCTTCAAAATTAAACCCAACTACAAAGTTCACTTACCCCAAAATTACAACGGTTTTGCTACCATATATCGTGAATCAAGATCAACTCTTGGCTACTGTCAAGTAGCACACAGTTATACTTGTGTTTGAGTAACCCATTACAAATCTAACGAGCAAACAAAACTATTTCACTAAGGAAAACTTATACTTGTCTAAATGAGTAATTTATACATATACTACATTGTTCTATCTTTCTGCTATGTAGGTTACTCGATTAGAATATTGAAACATGGCATTTAAAACAGATCTTACAATATAGTATTTCCAGTGTGTGAATTAACGGGAGGATGAGGGAGATGTATTTGAGCCTTCAATAAGAAAAGACAATTTTTTTTCCCTAGATGTTTCACACACAAAATTTTACGATAAGATTTTCTGTAGATACAATATGACATCTGTCCAATCAGTGGTGTAAGAGATGATTGGAATAAATTATTTCAAGCCTTCAGTAAAATACAGATATAAAGTGTCCAAGATAATTCACTATCAAATTTTCCGGGTAACTGTTTTGTGTAGATCACATACATATACAATTGGATTGAAATCCGTCCAGTGATTTAAGAGTTGAAAGACGTGATAGACAGAACCTCCATATAAAACGTTCTTTCGAACGTATCGATTCGATACAGTAGAAAAACATATAAGAATAATAATAACAGCTACTTCTCAGTTTTTGGTTAACTTGCTGTACTAATTTCTCTAAGATCTCAGAGTCACTAGTGTGAATAAAAATTTACTAGGTAATACCTTATAATGTCTTCAAAGTGATGGTAGAGACAGAAAAAATTCGCATTCCAGAAAACATCGGAAAGATTAATATAATTAAAGAAAACAGAATTAACTGTCTTTTGGGAATAATTTATGGTCTTTCAAATTGTTAAATAACACAAATTTCGCCAAATGTTAACAATATTTTTTTAAGCATATACCAAAAATGTCAGGCTAATTTAAACTTTTTTTTTTTTAAGAAATATTACAAATGCAGGCCGAAGACCACTTTCACGAAAATGTTATTTCCGTCGCGCGATTTAAAATGACCACAAGAGTCATTCCGTAAATGATCCTAAACGAATCAATCATTTTATGCATTATCGCCCAACTTTCGACCAGTGACATTCTGAAAGCCATGCCGTCGTGTCCTACGTCATCGGCAATAAAATTGGTCAACATTATATTTCAAAACGTAAGACTTTTCTGCCTTCAACTTTGTTGATCTTTTGTGGAGTTTCGTGGAGGTTTCTGTCGAACAGAAATATTTTTCTTTCTCTCATTTTGCCAAAAAGATAAAATATTTTGATACTGGAAGCTTTATAGATGAGATTAGGAAAAAAGAAAATAATTTCGGATTCATTATCAGAAGGGTACAAAAACAAAACTTTTAAGAGTAGACAATGGATTGAAATGTGTAATGCAAAAGGAATCCCTAAAGCAGGCATTAATTAGTAAGACACTTAAATATCTAAGATGTTTTTCCTATCTACCCACAATTATTTAAACTAGGGATGGCGAAATTCGATTTTTTCATTTTACTTTTTTATATTTGAGTTTCAGATGTGAATATTTCCTGATTTTAAAAACTGGAATAGTTCGGAATACATTGTAAAAAATTGGAGATTCCAGATTTTTAAATGCAGGAATAAAAAATCTGGATTTCCTTGCCTTCTCTTATCTAAAACTAACCTTTCTTCTTATAGTTTAGATTAACCTAAGATTGCAAACATTTCTCCTAAGAAAATTTAAGATCTTTAGTCTTGAACCAAATTTTATTAAGCTTGAATTTTACTTCACAGGAATCGGATGCTACTGATAAATAGAAGAAAAAGTTTCTTCATCTTTGTCTACAAAATGAGGAAGAAGATCATTTCAACCTTACATGAACAAAAACCACCTTTCAACCTGAACAAAGAGTTGTTGGCAGAATTGATATTAACAAAACTGAAGGCAGAAAAATCACACGTTTGCAAAAGTTGCAACTTCACCCATTTGTTTACGTCGATTTATGAAATTAATATTTTTGCCATTGTAAATTGCGTGACGAAAAACACATGCATGAAAGTACTCATATGCTTGAGTTGTTTAGTCCGGCGAAAAACTTTTTAACTTAATGGGAAATTTCGCGTTATATGCCTAAATTAATTGAATTATTCAAATTGGCGATGCTCGCGTTGTTTTGCGATCTGTAAAAGCATAAATTGGGCTCAAAAGAGTAATTGATTATCTATGTGTTAATGTTATTTTCTTACAGATTTTTCACGTTTCCCTTACTTCAGACAAGTTCTAGGGGCAACATGAAAAATTGGATCATTAAAAATAAATCCCTGTTTACAAATGTTTAAAAATCTCAGCGTTTAAACTAATTTTCTTAATATGACACACAGGCATATTTAATGCTTTCTTTTTCAGCTTATCCCTTTAAGAACCATGTTCTACCTTTTCTTGCCATGCTCTTTGATGCGTTCACTGTGACTACTCTGAGTAGAATCGTAGCTTTGTTGCTGGATTCTGCAGTGACTGCGATGTGAAAGAAACATGTTGCCCAGATAACATTTTCCTCCTGAATATACCTTGCACCTTCAATTTGAAATCACTGTGTAACGTTGCATTAAATGTGCAAAATTACAGAACCAGTTACTCTCAATTATCAAGTATTCAGTGTTTCGTAAGCACTGGCATCCTACAATCTTCCACCAATGCAATTCGAGTCCTCCAATACCAATTCTGTATATGCTTCAGGAGTGCACTGCGAGTCAACGAAGTTGAAAGGTAGGACATTCTTTTGCTAATACGTGAAGTCAGTACACTTCCCATTTCATAGAGTACATATATATTTTCTTTCCTCTTCTCTTCTCTTCTCTTCTTCTTCTGCAACCTG
>JAGDQP010002641.1:70826-102216 GCA_022664845.1 Lepisma saccharinum | reverse complement strand
CGATGTTGAGAGGGCAGTCGGAAATGTGACAGAGAAGAGAAAGGTCAGGAAGCGAGTTTTTGTTTTTCTTTTAAGTGGTTATTGTAGTGAGGTGGTAGTGAAAGTTTTTCGAGCTTGTGTGGGCTAATTTTGAGTTTTTACGAAGAGAATTCGGCAATGAACAAGGACTGTGGGAACGTGAGTATGTTCCATTTTTATATTTAAAATTGCAATTCCGTAACGGAACTATTGTGTTTCCTGAACTTGATATATCAGAAAGGAAAATTCACATGTATAATTTCTTTACCATTAAACTTGCAGAAGAGGAGAATAGTATAGTCTGAGCATCTGGGCAACGCGGGAACTGCACATTTCGTTCTGTATTTGTTTTTATTCTTTTACTTTTATAATTTTCTGGAAAGTTGTTTTCATCAGTTCTTCAATTTTGAATTTTGTATTTTCATAAGAAAACCGAATTTTTGCTGGCGGGAACCGGGGACGAAGCACTTGTTTCTTTGGATGTTTTAACTTCTGCATTGAACATCTAAACACTTTATAAGCACAGAGCGTTTTTTTTATAGAAGTTGAAAATTGGATAAGGTATTCGTTGTTTAATATCCTAGCTCGATGTTTTTCTTTCGCTTTAATTATTATATTGTTGAGGATTGCGTGATAGCGTAGGCCACTGGTCCGGAGATTTCTTTGTGTGCCTTCAGTGTGACCAGTAAAGGCGGGTTCAGGGTTCGATTTCTTTCGAATACAAATATCTTTTCTACTCCTCTAACAAGTCCATTGAGTAGGATTGAGGCAGCAATTTCGTTGGCTGGAGCAAGGATAGAGTCTGAGCCGTACAAAAGTAAAGAAGAAGAGTATTAGTGGGAGTCAAGTAAAGATAAGCGACAGCAACAGCCTCTAAAGTTCTCGTACAGGATTGTGTTCAACCAGGAAGCCATCTTTCTATTTTTGTTATATCTTATCCAAAAATATATACACTTTTAAATTGGTTTTTGTAAATTCCTAGTTTTCATTTGGAAGATTTTATAGCTATCCTACTTGTGTGTAAACATCACCAGCTTTGTAAACCAAGTATTGATTTACATCAATTTGGCTATTATTGATTCTTCTGAATTATGTATCGGAGATTAGGACCGTTAATTTAAGTCCGGGCAGAACTCATTTAGTTCACAGTAAACGATACAAATGTAAAGGACAATCCTCAGTCTAGATAGTATTTATCTTACGAATCTTCAGAGCAATCTACACACACATAAATAAAACCAACGTATGCACTAATAATAATCCAATGATTTGCTAAATATCTTCTGTAGTAAAAAACCCATCACCATTATATAACTCTTAATACTTAGTGTGGCAATTTAGTTACATTATAAGTCGAAGAACCAACAAATCAATCCACTACGTTGCCAAGCACAATTCATTTGTCTTTTGTTTCCATAGACGTACAAGCTAATAGGATAATTTCCCAGCTCTTAAAAAAATACTTGCACACTGCTTTATCGATTGACATGTGCTCCTTATTTTATCTTTCAAAGTTGTCATTTGAAACCTTTTGGGGTACATTGCCGGGTGTTTCAACACAATTTAATATAGTTTCTAGGGTTTCATAGGGTGTAATCCATTTTGGAAGAAGTAATTCCTTCTCCACGGAGACAGTAAGTACTATGAACTCACTTGAAAGTGAAGCATCAGCAACGGTACAAAGAAGTTGATTGCATTACCCTTACAAAGTAATAGATTCGGTAAACGAGGACCTTGGTTCGTTTCGTAGCTAGGCAAGCGATCCATTTATTTGTGCATTTTTATTTCCACGTGGTAGAATTTTATTAAAGGCACAAAAATTCTAATACTTATTTGGAAAATTGATCAAAAAAAAAAAAAAAGAATTGACAAACTCGGTTGTTCGATGTTTTACAGGATATAAATGCAAGATTACACTAGCTTTTTTTTAACAGGCTTACGGAGCTTTTGTTAATTAGAGTTCACGACATGTTATATAGGTAATTTTATTTATTCTTTTTTGTAGTTAACATTTATTGTAATCCTACTAGTTTCTTCATAGTTTACATTGTAATTGGTTATTATTATATTGTTGTTTGCCTTGGGCAGCATTCGCCGTTGAACGGACATTATCAAGTTTCAATCAAATACCGGTACATCACCTATGAATCTTTTTTGCATGGTCACAAGTTTTCCTCCTGCTTCCAGTTAATGCTTATTGATTTGTGTACTATTTTCTAGGGTCGAAATTTGTATGGCCCGATGTTGACCTTCTTTACTGTCAACAATTTCTTGTGTCCATCCGCTAGATCTTTATATTTGCTGACTTTTGTTCTGTGGGTAGCACTGATATTGTGTGTGTGAGTGGGATGGCAACGTCGATTAAGTGTACTACTTCTTTCTTTTTGTCAGGCTGTTTTCGAAGACAGGTGTGATGGGGGTGTTGTGTTTCCTTTCAGATGTTGGTGAAGAATTATCGCCACGTTGTTGTATCTTAAACATGTGTACATCCTGCCGGGATTCGAACCTTGATTGATATGGCTTGTGATCGAACCTGAGAGTAATTAGACGAGGAACATACAAAGTCTTACGGCGAAAATATGTTGCATGTTTTGTTTATGCGTTTCCATCAGTGGGGAGTGTAGGAAGTGTTGTCGCAGTCGTCCGAGCAAGCTGCTGCCTGAAAGTCTTTGGAAGTGAACGTTGCTCTCTTTTGTTCTTAGTTTTCTGTATTGCATTGAATTGATTTACTTATGGTCTTTACGCATCTCAGGCTCGGGCTGAGATACGATGAGTGAAGATGTTGGAAAATAGTCGGCTAGGGCCTGGTTTTGTAGGTTTCATCTCGGCATTTTGCCTGGTGTAACTGAGGAGAAACCTCAGTCAGGATAGGTGGCCACTGGGATTGTTCCCAGGACCTTCCGACAGCTAAGCCAACGCTCTAGCAACTAATCTTAGTTTTCTGTGAGACACACTCAAAACGCTTGTCACGTGGTTAATCGCATGCGTAGTGATAGCCAATTACTGGCGTGATGATATTCATGTGTCCGTTTAATATATTGCCAAAGGTGGTCCAAGCCAAGGAGCAGCAGAGTCAGGAGGATCGGAATCAAGCGTCAAGCCCAGTCAGAGAGACACAGCATATTGCTTATTGTATTGTTGTGTTATGTTCTTGAATTGGCATCTTTGGTTCAGACCATTTTGTATGTTGTAATGATACAATGACCATTCAAAACGTTATGGGAACGGTATCAACAATCATTGGGAGGAAACGTATTCTTGTGGGAAATGAAATGAAACCCAAAGCAGTAAAATTACTCCCCCACCCCCACCCTCTTCCGTCGTGACATTGGTTTTCTGCCGGTGAACACTTGGTGTCGCTACATGCAAGAACTGGATACGTTATTTTTACCTGCAGATACACATCCTTCCGTAAAAGTTACAATAATCTTTGAACTAGATTACACCAACTGTTTCATATATTTGGCGACTTTCTTTGTAACCATTACTATTTGAAACTACAGTTTTTACCAAAGGACAACTGATGTAATGAGTTATAATATATGGTCTTCCGTTTGTAAACTGAAAGTTTCTATGTCCTCCAAGTTGCACAATAAGACAATATAGACCAGCAACGGATTGAAACAAAGCGATGCCTTGTCACCACTATTGTTTAACTTTGCGTTGGAATATGCGATTTTAAAAATTAAAGGGGACAAAACGGGCTATCATTGAATGGTTTGAATCAACTGTTCGTATACGCGGATGATGTATATGTAATAGAGGACGATATAGATGCACTACAAAGCAACACCGATGTCTTAGTAGAAGCTTGCGATGAGATAGGTCTTCAGGTAAATATAGATAAAACAAAATACATGATAACAAGCCGAAACACAGGGAATGAAGGAAATAAAAACACACGAATTAGGGATGAGGTCATAGAGAAATTAAACAAATTTAAATACTTGGGAGCATACGTAACAAGCAAAAATGAGGTCACGGAAGAAATAAAAAGTCGCTTAGTATCGGGGAACGCATGTTTCTATTCAGTCCAAAAACTTCTAACATTGCGATTAATATCAAGGAAATTGAAATTGAAAATATACAGGACGGTTCTTCTGCCGGTAATACTTTACGGTTGCGAAAGTTGGAATACGACCCTAGCAGATTAACATAAATTACATGTGTTTGAAAATAAGGTTTTGAGAACAATATACGGGACGAAATGACTGGAGAATGGAGGAGACTGCATAATGAAGAACTCCATGGACTGTACGATTCACCAGATGTAAAAAAAAAAAAATGAAATCGTGACGAGTAAGGTTGGCTGGCCATGTTGCTCGGATGGGGAAAAAACAAAGATTATATTCAATCCTGGATGGAAGGAGACCATTGGAAAGACCGAGACGTCGTTGGGAGGACAATATTAGAAGAGATCTTCGAGAAGTAGGTGTTCGTGATGAAAACTGTCTTGATATTGCCCAGGATAAAATGCAATGGCGAACGTTTCTTACTGCGGTGGTGTATGACAATGTTGTATATACTGGAGGGGTGGAAAAAATTGTTGTTAGAAAAAGCATGATTCATGCACCCAGAAATGCACGATCAGTGTGGGAAACAGCTCTATCCAAGAAGAAAGAAGAGTTAAAGGAAACGCAACAAAAAGAAACCGAGCCAAAGCGTGTGGTTACTGACATGAAGAATCTTCAGCAGAAAAAGGCCAAGCTTATAGAAGTCTACAAAAGATGTACAAGACATTAACAGAAAACTAGATCTTCAGAAGAAGTTCCATTAGTGTTGAATGAAATATAGAATTTGTACTACTTGCAACGGCGGAGTTCAAGTCTAAACAAACAGTATGTTTGATGGTAGAAAGGTAGAAAATCTGTTGTGGAAGCGCATTGCGTAGACTAACACATAGACTAACATTAGTATGCGTAGACTAACATAACATAACTACACGTAGACTAACATAACTAAAATTTAATCATATATGTACTACTTCTTCGCGAAGAGAATATGTAACTGAATCTCTAAAAGCTCCGATAATTACATACAATAGTTTTCCGACAGTTATAATATGAACTACTCTACCAAGTGCTAACAGCAGTCTATCCACTCTACTATTCAAATAACAAACTACAGAAAATTTAGTCTTAAATGGTGCTTTTATTTTTATTTTTTTTTCGTATGGGTACTGGAAATTTCTGAAAATGCTACTGGAAAATCTGGAAAAGTCAGGGAAATTTGTCTGTAAAAATTTGTAGACACCCTGAGTGAAGTTCAGACCACTATGATTCTCCTGAGGAGACTCACTTGTGAGAGAGAAATCAACGAAACAGCCTTTATAGCTCTAGCACAGGATAAAATCGATACCAATATCGAATTGAAGCCTATATACATGCCTTTACTTCAGAAACGGTGTTTGCAACATAAAGGCGTTAGTAAAATATAAGACGTTCACGAGAAGCCCCCGTGGAGTATTGGTTACAGTGACGGACAACAAACAAATCTGAAGATTCTAGGTTCGAACCCCACTGCACACAGTTGAAAGATTTACAAACTAGTTAATGTATAATCATAAAAGCAATGGACGAAATAAATATATCAATAGATAATAACCATTGTTAGTAACCTTTTGTCAAGATTTTCCCGATTTTGGCCCACCGACATTTTGGGAAGACAGGTTTGTAGGAAGATTGATATGACAAGTTTATAGCAAATTTGCCACCTGTCAACTAGTAACTTTGCTGAAAGTTTGCAGCAAGTTTGCAGACTTGCAGTGTCAAACTTGGTTCATATTTGCTGTTGGTTTACTGTGCTATCTGGGAAATTGTGTACTTGCCATATATATTATTTCGGTGTTGTCAAATTGTGCAAGTTTCGATTTTAGGAAATATATGCATCGGCCATTTTCTACAAAAAGCCCTTTGCTACCTTTTAAAAAGAAAAGTATGTGGGCGCCGAAAATTCACATGTTTTTGTCTGAGTAATGTGGTTACTTATTAGCCCTGTGTCTTTAACTTTTTCTTTCTGCATTTTATTTAGCTGTATTATGTTCTTTGTTTTTGTCGTAGTTAAACATTTCTTTAGGATTTAATTAAAAATTCAGTTTTGTTATCTTTCAGTTGTGGTCCAATTTTTGGCGCCGGAGCGGATTTGTTTATTGCCAGCAATTGCAACACAAACATGGATAGCTATTCTAATCTGCCACACTCGTATGATGGAGATAATGCTTCTTGTAGTATACTGATGGGTGACTACAACTTCACTGTCGTAGATTATGAAGTATTTACGCCAGTTGGAAAGTGACAGTAAACTATACCTATCACGACTTGAGAACCATTTGCTGCAACCAGAATTTTATTAACTTTTGATTAGAATGTTTTTTCACGTGTTAAGTTGTTTTACACTAATTTATGTGAGTGAACGATGCAGTTCTGAAAAGCAGAGTTTGCAGTTTCCGTTTTTAAATAATTATGGACGGTATAGGCATCTGTTTTGCTGGTTGTTGTTTGAAATGCTCTGAAGATTAATTGTATATAAGATATTTTATTTGTATGTATATATGTAGAAAATGCTGCTTAAGCTTTCAGATAAACTTTCGCAATGACTGCTGTTTACTGCGAGGATATGCTACTGGCCTCAGTACATATAGGTATGTATAACCGGGCACAAAAATGTTATTTCTCCCAAATTATTTAAGGTCAGAGAAGAAGTGGAAGTGTCTGAAACTGATTGCTAGAAACAGAGAATTTAACTTTAAAAAAAAATGATTCAATGTACTCTTTAACGCAATGGTAGCACCACGCAAAGAACAAGGGCAAAAAGCTGATCCAGTTCTTTTTTTTTAAACTCGATAGTATTAAAGAATAAAAGATGTGTTGTTTCAATAGAACGCCGAAAAGGAAGTTACACAAACATAAGCGTCCTTATCAAACAACGGGGAAAAAACGTAGAGGTATACTATAAAATAGTCGGTGACAGATAAATTAGTATATTATGGTCTTGCCTTGCACTTGGGCTTCCTAACCCATGTTTCTCTCCTATGTGATTTCACATGTGTTTTTCAGTTTCCCTCGAGAATAGAAAGGAAACCGAATAGTGGCAACAATGTTAGAGTTGGTGTGATGCATAAACAGACCATTGAATATACAGCATATAAAAGAACGCTGATTGAGAGACTGAAGTGGACAGAGTATCGAATATTTAAAATTCTAGTACCTCCATGTGCCATAAAACTAGTTTTAAGGTACAGTACACTAAAAACTCGTTTATCCGGACTTGATGGGACCAGATCCATTCCGGAAGAACCTGAAAATGCAGAAATACAGTAACAAAACGGTTTATTTTACAAAAGAAAAAAAAAAATAGTTT
Organism: Lepisma saccharinum; assembly: GCA_022664845.1. NCBI lineage: Eukaryota > Metazoa > Arthropoda > Insecta > Zygentoma > Lepismatidae > Lepisma > Lepisma saccharinum. Next base: position 94,839 of record JAGDQP010002641.1, on the reverse strand, counting down.
AATAAACCGAAGGCAAATACAGTACAACACTGCACATTTATACTACGGAACATGAATTAGGTGCGCTCGCTTGTATACGATGTACAGGTATTCTGAAACTGCCAAAAAATTAATGTTTCGAAAATCGTTCCGGATAAACGAGGTTTTAGTGTATGTGAATTACAGAAACTAAGGCAGTACAGGGTTCCAGCGTATTAAATGTAGATGTTAATTAATATGAAGAAGGAAATTTAAATTTAAATTAACCTGTACGTCGGAAACTAGTATCCATTTCTTTTTGTGCCCTGAGAAACTGGTAAAAAGGTGTACTATTTAGAAGAAAGGACGGTTTGAGTTGTAGATTTTTATTTGGTATAACATTAATGTTTTATATGCTTACCTTCAACTTGGTACATTTTCCTCGCTGCCATCGAGTCGTCTAACAAAATGACGATTACAAACACAACAAGTTTCGTCAACCAATGCATTGGCTTCCTCAGGTGGAAAAAAAAAAGCAGGGTAAAATATTGCATCAGGAATGGTGAAGAATATATTTATTTACTAATTTGAGTTTCGCATTGACTCCTAAAAAAAGAAAAAGAAAGAAAGATTAAATCGGTCCTACAAAACTCAACACACTTTATAGTTTATTTTGTAAAGGAGGGATGAATTAAGACCAAATGTTAATACGTATAATTATGAACAAGTGTTCTGCCTGAAAACATAGCTTCAATATTATTCAATTTCATAATTTTTTTGTTATTCAAAAGTTCGGTTTCTTTGCTATCTACTTGGTGGAGTTCGTTGTGAAATGTGCAAAGTACGATATTTGTGACATCTATATACAGAATTGTGATGGATATTACGACGCTTACAATATGTAATTTGTCTAGATCTCTCCCTGTTTCTCCCTGCTCTTCGCAAGGGTCACTCCATATCCTCGACTCGCTGAAATAATTCGAACTAACAACAACAAAAGCCCAAACGTAATGTACTTTCACCTCTAGTCAAGTTGTTACTTGATTCTGCCTTACTACAGACCCTCAGGAGATACTGATATTCGTGGATGTCAGCATCCTGTGAACAGTCATGAAGACTCTGACAAAATCTCTAAATACTCCTCGCAGTAACAGCGAAACGTAATAAATTAATAATATTTATAACTAATGAACAGATTTTAAGGTCCAAATTTATGGTCGAAAAAAAAAGGGGTGCTGAAAAATTATTCGAAAGGTGCTGGCAAAATGTCATTACAATATTTAGATGTAAATTAGTTACATGAAAATTCTTTATTTAACAGTACGTAATTTAACGGCCTGGGCCTTAGATGCCTAAAGGCCATAAGTAAAAATTTAAAAAAACTTACTTAGGAAACAAAGGTAGATATTACTGCATTTGAACAAACTCTTATAACACTGACAGAACAACAGAGCCCAAACTACAAAGTAAGAATGAAATGCTCTATTTTTTCTGAGTCGTCTTTATACACTACACCCCGACTGCATAGACAACATTGGTTCTGGCGAAGAGAGCTACGGTTTTGTTGTACACGTGGAACACTATTGGTTCGGAAGAAAATAAAAAGTCCATTTAACACTGAAGTTCGCCGCCTAAATTTGCTTTCACCTTTCATTGTTGGAATTTCAAATTTCGCAATCTGTCGTCTACGGTTGCGACTGAATATTATTATTTTATAGTTCTTATTACAAAATAAGGCTATGGAATTTAATGTAGCTGGTCAAATAGAGCGAAAATAATTTATATTTTTGTCCAATTTTTTTTAAAAAAATATATGAGAGAAAATTGAGAATACAGGTACTGAAGAATCAAAAACAGGTGAAAAAGGGGTGTTAATCTCACGAAAGGGGAGCAACAAAATGTGTCCATTTCTCTTCATTTCGTGTCCCGAAATATACAGCTACATTTCTGGAAAGGTGCTACACCTTAGAATCCGCTCTTTATAACATTCAGAGTAGCATATTCTGTAATATTCGTGTACCTCTTTCTGTCGATGAATATGGAAAAATAAAAACTGCTAGAGTTTTATCACGTATACAAGTAATCTAACATATTTTGTAGTGTGAATAAATAATGTGTATAGTAGGCGGTATTGGGGTCTTCGGTCCCCCTGACGTCTCTCTCAGGAAAACACAATCAACCAATGAACGAATGGGATGGAATGAAGGACCCTGAACTAGTTTAAAACCAGAAACAGGACAGAGCAAGGCAAGGAGGTACAGAAAATTTCAATAATACCTATCAAGAAAGGTAAGGATTCGTGCCTGTGAATATAATGCTTTGAAATTAAGGGAGCTCAGTTCGATTCTTGTTCAGGAATATTTAAGTATTTGTTTGCATCCTTAAAAACTCCTGTGTCCCATTCGCTGAATCAAGTGAATTTAAACGAACATTAGACCTAAAAATTAGACCAATCTTGTTTCTTTGGTGCTGTGCTGGTTTTATTTAATATTTTCGTATTAATATGTCGTTTCTTGTGTTAGGTATGTACGTGTCTAATTAGATCATATTTTTTTTTCATGAATTACGTCCAAGTTAAAAATATGTATAAAGTTGGTGCAGGGATTTAACCTTCTATCTTGGATTTACGTAAATTTGATATTCAGATGTATTCCAAAACTTTCGAACTTTTATCCACTTTCTAATGTAAAAACATTGTTTACAAAGGCAAATCCGTTGGATAATATGCGAACAGTATTAGTAGAAAGTAGTTTTTTTACGAACATTTGATTATTTTTGTAACATTGATTATTTTTATAGAATAAGTATATTTAACATATTAACTAATCGCGCTTATTCTTGTAAGAGAAACATTCAATTATTCAATTACTTAGTGCAAGATTTTGTTATTCTTTTACAGGCATTTTTTATACTATATTATTATATTTTATATTTCAACGTTGTAATTTTTGTACTGTTAAATTTTGTTTTTATATATGTAAAATTTACGAAGTACTGATTTACGTTGTAAAGAATACTGATTTATATGTATAATTAAGATTTTAAGATCTCGTTTTTATTCTTCTACTAGAAGGAAGCGTAAAAGAATACTCATATAATTGTATTGTAGCTGCTGATAAAATATATTGTTTAATTTTAGCAAGTTTGTTTCTACATTTATTTTAATTATACTTTTCTCATTCTTACCAAACAGTGTACGTACTAAGTCCTGAAAATTTTCTGTCCTTCTTCGATGTTTTGTACGTAAGGCTGCAGCACAAATGTGGTAAGCGTAAAAAGGGGGTAGGAACGATGAGCCTACTTGATTTATGATAAAGGGAAGAACACTGCATTCACTATCCTCGCGACTGCTACATATTACTGTTTTGTTTCTTCTTAAGCGATAGAGATCCGGAGTTGTTTGTACTACAGGAACTGCCTTAAATCTGGAGACTAATGAAATGTTTATGACTAAACACCAAATAGAGAAGACATTTCTTGTCTTCTAAAGTCACTAATAAAATTTTGATTTTTCATCCCGTCCACGGGATCTGTTTTCTTGTGTAGTCAGGATTCTTTATTCCAATGCGAACCCTGAAAGTTGAGTAGGAGAGATGTACTACTCTGGTGTTCTGACACTTCTCCTTTCTTATGCCTGAGGTAAGGGAAGTGTGCGAACTTGCTTAAGGCTGAATCCAAGTAGGTTTTCCAGCCTTTTTCATTTTTCGTCAATTATTCAAATTTGAGTGGAATTAAACAGAAAATAACTTTCACAAACTATAGTTTTGTTTCTTACGTCATTAATGAATACCATTATCTTTAAGGAAATCTTAACAGAAACTTCAAATCTATGTCAATAGACTTTTCGGACAGTTCCATGCCCCAATAGTGTGTTGACATAGTTTTCAAGTTTCTGTTAACTCTCATTTCAAATTAATGGTATTCACTGTTGAAGTATGTAACAAGCTATAGTATGTGGAAGTCATTTTCTGTTTAACTGCACTCAAATTTGAATTATGGACGAAAAACGAAAAAGGCGGGAAAACCTACTTGCATTCAGCCTTAAAGTTAGTTAATAAAGATTTATTGTGTAATTCAGCGGATCAATTATTTTTTTAAAAAATCTTCATTTTAAAAATACGTTAATTCTTTTTGTCCTCTTGCTGCCTACATTATTGATTCTCAACCTGGTGTGCCGCGGTACACTTGTTGAAACGATGTGAATTGTAAGTGTTCCGCAAAACTTCTGATATTAATTTTGCTGGCTAAAGTAATTTAAATAATTTCACTCGATATTTATTTTGAAAAAAATGAACAAGGCAGGCTTACCCGCTCGTAAGACCGAGCTCCTAGCCGTTCGTGTCAGGTCATATGATGAAACCGAGTGAAATATGTTGAGAACCACTGATTTACATTAACAATCTGGCCATTCTACCACGTCTCATATTTTCTTCAATCCTTCAAACTTCGTTCCTCCCCACAAGGATTGAAAAATGTTAAGGTCCCTAACTTTCCTCATGTGACGCCATAATTAGAGAGAGTCTTCCATAAACATGGCATATGGTCTCTTGCTTTGTGCGCTCCCATCTTACTAGAAAAGTTATAATCAAGGTACAAAGATTATTTCACAGACAGTAAGTAAAAATCCAAGAGAGTACGAAGTAAATTGCAATTGTGGGGAAAATACATAGGTATGGCATAACATTGTTTTTCAGTCAGAATCAGGAAACATGAAAAGCAAGCCAACTCAGACAACCCAATATCGGGTCTTTCCAAACATTTGCGATCTAAACATCTTTCCAGGTAATTCTCAATTGAACAAACAAAAGAGAACAAGAACACTATGAAAGCCTGTTCCATCATTTTTAACAAGCCAGAATTAAATACAAATAGGGGGATATCTGCATAAGGCTTGGGTTCCCTTCGCAGAGGAGATACTTATGATGTAAATCTTAATAATTACCACTTTTAGACCATGAAATTTATCACATACCCATTTCCATTTACGAAAATTACATTATAAAAACCATCTTATTTTTTTTTTAATGCTTGATTCATATTTTTATTCACCACATGATTCCTAGTCCATATGAATTTCGACAAACATGTTCATAAAATGAAGGTATCAACATGCATGCATATGTTGGTCAACTTGATTATAATTTCAAATATTCCAAATGCGTTTGATTCTGTACCTTTTCACCTTGCAACAGTTGTTTTAACAGTTGACGTTAGAGTTCCAAACATGGTGATATAGCTTTTAAACACACTATACAATTGTTCTTCCTTTCTTTTATTATACTTTTACTCTGTTCACATGTTGTTTACATTTTCATATACACGGTACACGCAATAATAAATTATTATTTGCCCTGAAGAAGCCTTCAGGTTAAAGACAAAAAGTGCTTCGGAAAAGGAATATTTCAGTTATCAGCAGAACAAAAGTAATATTATCAAGGTACATATTTTTGGACAATAAATTGCTTCTATTTAGGTCATCATTTGTAATTTCGCTTTACTATAAATTTACTTGTGCTTACTTTTGTAAAATAATGAGTGCTCTCGATTTGCTCACGTATTAAAGCGTATTTTTTTTTCCAATCATTGTATATGCTTCTGAGACTAGAAACCATGTACAACAAATTGTATCTAACCTAACTGTATAAAAAGGGTAAGCTAGTGAAAAAAAAGATTGCTTACGAAGAATTTGCCTCTGCTCAGTGTTGCGTAGGTTCCTAAAAAATTGCAAAGTATTACAAATTACTTACCTTTCCTTTAAAATATAACAGTTACCGTTACTTCTCCAGAAAAGTAAGTACCAGGTAGTTACGTTACATGAAAAGTAATGCCGTTACCTGTAATATCTCTGACGATAAAGTACTTTTACTTCTCTAAGGAAAGTCAGTAATTAAGTATTAAATGTCAAATTGAAAACATTGTCTAAATTGTGCAATATCACATTCAGTGGCGGACATGCCGCTTGGACCTTTTAATAATAATATGCTAATAAAGTAGACGATAAGTAAAAAAATTAACAAATGTAAGCAATGAACATATAGCCAAGGATGGAGCTTAAGGGTGGGTCATTCCACGTCAGTTGAACGAAGGCTTTTAACCCAGTATCACCGATTTGGATGAAATGTGGTCGTGTTATAGAGCCTTTTGTGCTGATTTCAAATATGTAAAGTTTATTGCAATCGCCCCAGTGGTTCCAATGTTGTTGCATTTTTAAAAACTGAATAGAAATCCATTGTTATAGTCGCGACATGCAATTTTTGCATTGTTTTAAAATACGAAAAACGTTGCTGGAAACACGATTCTTTTTTGATTTCCACTGCCTTGAAATGATCAACAAGGAACAGTATATAAAGTTATGACTTGACTGTTAGAAAATTTACCCAAGTAAAATGTTTCGAAAAAAAAAAAAAACTTAAACGCCATTTTGTAAACTTCAAATCTTTATAATTCAAAATTCCCAACATGGATTGCAATGATTTTTTTTTTCTTTGAAAGCTTATTAAATCTATTTTCGTATGTAAAAAAAAATTGTGATAGGCCTTCAAGGCACTAGGAAGAAAAGTGAAATATTATAAATGTACCTGTGAAAAGTGAAGTCTTATACTCCTATCTTAATCTTTTGAATTTGAATTTAATTTATGGCCTTTAGGCATCTAAGGCTTATGGTGGGATAGGGGAGAGAAAAGGATGTTGGAAGGTGCTGAATACAATGGTTTAAAATAAAATTAAATCTCATTTTTATTAAGTACTACACATCGAAAAGCTCTTATTTAAAGCATTTATGTGGAGAAAGAGTATGCAGTAATGTACTCTAAATATTAAAATTTAAAGTCACTATTAATTTAAAATATTTCCATGTTTGTAAGTCTAAGGCGCCCTGCTTGTTTCAGGTACCCTGCTTGGAAATTCAATGGCTTTAATAACTGCAGGGACAACTAGTCACGTACTGTATTGATAATGAAAGTGGCATATGCAGCTAACTTGGGGCCTTTGTGTATCACAAGTTGCAGGCCCGTTGAGAGCCGACGTTACATTAATTTCCTAACTAAATGACATGAGTGTAGTGCATTAGGTGTGTGTGTGTGTATATATATATATATATATATATAGAGAGAGAGAGAGAGAGAGAGAGAGAGAGAGCTCCTGCGTAGCCTAGTCGGTAGCGTGCTCGACTTCAGTGCGAGCGGTCCCGGGTTCGATTCCCGGTGGGGGCTCAAAAATTTCGGTGTTGACCCAGCATCGTGAGGACAATTGGGGAGCTGCTGTGAATAAAATACAGTGGCGATCACAGTGAGAGCTTCGGCTCTCCTCTCCCAACCCGTCTGGTCAGCGTGGGAGCAGTAGACCAACTCCTCCCTTAGGGGAGAGGCCTCATCCAGTAGTGGATTGGATATGGCTGTGATTTATTATATATATATATATATATATATATATATATGTAGAAGCATGATAATACAGAGAATCGTGTGATAATAAGAAACAACATATTCTTTTGTTTCTATGAAACACGATGCCTTCAAAACAAGGAAACATAAGTAGTTCACATCTAACTTTATTTCTGTTGCAAATGCACTCGCAATCTTGGTTTCAGATGATATCAATTGATGTACAGATAGGAATTTGAATTTTATTAAAGGCATTTCGACAACTTTGGCTCAGGCCGGATAGATGATAATGGGTGAATTGGTTGAATAAAGAAAGGGGGAGGAAACGGAAGAACACCAAGAAAATCCACACACACTGTGTTTGTCCACCATAAACCCCACATGGCATGAGTTGGGATCCAGAGGTATGCGCTCTACCAGCAAGCCACCGTGGCCCTGCACAAACATGTCCATCTTATACATTCACTTGTATCCATTGCGGAGTACAGCTTAATTTTCATTTTACAAAGTTGAAGCAGGTATTAACTAGCTTCTACACATAGTGAAGTTCTATATCAGCGGTATCCGGCTCAACAAACAGATCTAATTGGGTTATCTCGGAGTTAAAAATGACAACACTCAGTTTGTATTTTTTCTTAAATTCAGTGTTAACAATTTTGCTAGAGTATAATATTACAAATTGGTTTGAGCTGGTGATAATTTAGTTTTATTTTTATTTTTATCTTAAATCTGAACAACTTTCCAAATCGTAAATACGTTTAAGAACCATCCCCATCAGCTCCAGCAGATAAAGAAGAACAGCTCAAAACATAAACGCCTTCTCTCATTCCATGCGGACGTTTAAACCACAAATATATGGACATAGAGGGAACCTCCTGCAGTTTTCTGTGGTTTTGGATCGAAACGTTGCCACTTCTTTCTTTAACATTCTTGTTTTCCATTTCCTCTCTGAGGTCGCTCAAGTAGGTTGCATTCACGACGATTGGGGAGGTGTTCAAGGTTTTGCCATCTGCTTTGAGAAAGTGGCAACGTCGAAGAAAATTTCTTGATGGAATCTTTTTGGCTGTGGTTGTTAACGTTCGGTTAACCGCAAGTGGTAAGGGATCCGGCTGCTGACCCGAAGGCTTTCATGAGCTGAACTCTATAAATATATCGATTGTAAATATCAGATTTCTTGTAGCCATGATTTTCTCTGTCTTTGGTATTGGAACATTCCTAAAGTTCATACGGATCCTTTGGCCCCGTCTGAAAAAGATCTATTGTTGTCGCCCATTTGGCAAGGGCCCCTAACCTCTAAAATAGTAACACCCTCAGGCTTAAAGTATATATATTAGTGTTGGACTGATGCTATTATTTGACTTTGGATCAGTGTCATATTTTCAACATCTGAAATGTCTGATGGCGTTAATTTTGTGTAACATACAAAGTCTTTAAAACTTGCACCTACAGCATTTGTTGCTGAATTTTTTTTAAAAAAAGTTTACTTTGCCTGAGAGTTTTCTTTTTTTTTTTAGTTACGGGCGTGACAAATTTCTAATTTATTAGATAGTAATGTTCATAATACGTCTATCACTTACAATAGAAGGTGCATACCATAAGTGGGTGGCGTTTTGCTCTTATTCAGAATATGTGAATTAACTTGATACTTTAAGTTATAACTGTGCGAAATTCACTGTATGGGAACATGGTTCTGTCTTTATTATTATTCAACTTCTTCTTCTTGGCCTTTGGTCACGTGGCTGCTTTCATTTCAAAGGCTTCCCGTGTTTCTTCTGACCAATCCCTCTGAAGAGCAGCCGTCCTTTCCTCCACCTGGTGGGGCTGAAGAACGGACAATGCAGTTAGTCAACTGGTCACCTTTTAGACAACCGTGTGTTGCAGTAGGGCTTTGTCCGGTTAAAAGGAACGTGGTGATCTTGTCCTCTTTTTTTTTTTCATCTAAGCTCTTAGAAAAGGTCGTGTGGTATTGTTTTTTTAATAGATCCTGTGGCAGGTCGGGTACAGATTTTGTGTTTTTTGTTGTTTATTTATCTTAGTGACGAGCATAGTAATCTCTTGTGTATTTTGAGCTGTTTTGTTGTTTTATCTTATATAGCACCTACTTCTGATAATTGCCATTGTGACCAACCAGTATATGACAGACAAAAAGCCCTAAAATGTAATTCTTGTTTTTTTTTTTTTTTTTTTTTTTTAATTTCATATGATTTTTCTTGATTATTTAGGAGGTTAATACCATCCAGAAATGTAGCTTTAAATGTGAAATATGTACGAGTGCAGATATAGCAGAAGAAATACAGTATGCGGCAAAGCAAGCAGTACTGAAATGTGTACATGTCTGACGCGCATACGCGTTGTTGGAACAGCTCGTGACGCCTTCTGTAGTCTTTAGTTGTGTTGAGAGTAGCGCTGAGTGCAGTTGGCGTGGCAATAATTGTCTTCAAAATGGAGAAGAATGTGTTTATCATGGAGCACTATTTCCGGTCATACGGTGTGAAGCGTCAGAATGACATTCCTGTACCCTTTCCACTCCCCAGGTCTCACGCCCCCCGATGCCTACATATGCTGAAAGAATCCGTTTTCCGGTCTAATGACCTTCCTAGAAGTGTTCTCGGATTACAGGAGATTCCCCCCTGTTCCCCCTTCATCAACATGTTCAACACTGAAGAATCGTTATAAACACTGCGTGAGACGTGAGGGTGGACACTTTGAACACTTGCTGTACCGATGCACTTAGATATGTGTTACCGTAGTCACCTCGCATCTTCTATTGACAAATCTTGATTTCGTAGCATGGTTGTAATTTCAGTACTGTTTGTTTTGCCGCATACTGTATAACAGTTAGATCTGAGATATCTGCAAAATCTGAAATAGAATACAACGAAGGAAAAAGTAACACGGGTGAAGGTCGTGCCGATGCACAGCAGGAACCAATAGGCGATCTGTGGCTATCTGGTCTAGAGACCAATAGTAAGTTCGATAGTATAACTAGGTTAATTCAGGAAGGCTTTAACAGCTTAATGCAAACTATGATTAAGGAATTAAGTTGTCTAATGAAGGAGATAGTCATGTTGAAGGAAGAAAACACAAAATTGCGTAAATTGGTATCTAAAACCACAGGGCATAAGAGTCCTGCTGTTATTTCTCGAACAACATTAAGTGATTCTTTAAAGGAAAAGTCCTTTAAGGGAAGTAATACTGTAGGACCGCCAGGTAAAATTGAAGAGAAATTAGACAATTCACAAACTGAAAGTAATAAAGATTCCTAGGTGGATGTCATCTCCAGAAAGATGAGAAAAATGGATCAATTAGCAGACAAGGTACAAGGAAAATCGATCGTAAAATGGCGTTTGCTATAGGTAAAACAAAAACAAATCTAGCAGTGAGTAAGAAAAGAACCCTTTTTGTTACACGCTTTCATATAGAAGTCACTGAAAAGGATGTGGAAGATCTTATCAAGGAACATAATATAACTAAACTTCCAACCAGATACGAAACATTACTCCTCTTTTTATGTAGAGGTTAATGAGTCAGAGTATCAAATAATAAGTAATCCGGCAATATGGTCTTCTTGGTAAACTAAAAGAAATAACGAAAGTAAAGTAGTGAAATCCTCTAAGAATGCCAATGACAAAGATGGTTAATCCTCAAATCTGGTATCAGAATGTTAGAGGTTTAAGAATTAAGAGTGATAGTTTTTTGCTGCTGTTGTATGCAACGATTATGGTTTGATTTGTGTAACAGAAACTTGGCTCTCGAGTGATCATAATAACACTGATTATTCACCTATAATGTATAATTGTTTTAGAGCTGATAAGAATTATAGGGATCTTAAATGTACCAGAGATGGTGGAGCAATGATTGCAGTTAAAAGAGATCTGAAAGTCCATAGAAGACCTGATTTAGAATATATAAGTGAATGTGTTTGGCTAGAAATCATACTTGGAAAAAAGAAAAGATTGCTAGGATCTTGTATGTACCAGGTGATTAAATATGAAACCGGAATGTATGTACAGAAAAGACACAGTGATTGGATGACAATGCTAAGAACTATTTTATTCGAAGTATTGGCCATCGCTAGCTATACATTTCTGCCATCGTTCCGGCAGTGTGTGGATGCCAGAACAAAAAAACTGTGCCTCTTGTGCTGCAAACCAGTCATCAAGCCATTTTCGTAAGATGTGAAACGCTGGTCAGCAAGTGCGTGTCGCATGGATGCAAGTAAGTGAAAATCGGAAGGCGCAAAGTCTGGTGAGTAAGCCGCATGCGGAAGGATTTCCCAGCCAAACGTCGCAATCGTTTCCTTGACCGGTTTTGCTGTGTGGGAGGGTGCATTATCGTGAAGCACAATCACTTTATATTGTCTTTGATCATATTCTGGTCGTTTTTCACGCAAAGCTTTATGCAAATCGATCGTTTGTTGTTGGTAACGTTGGGTATTAACGGTTTCGCCAGGTTTCAGCAGTTCACAATAGATCACTCCCTTCTGATCCCACCAAACACAAAGCATTGTCTTCCGTCCATAGCGATTTGGTCTTGCAGTCGATGTCGCCGGTTCTCCTGGAGTTACCCATGATCTTTTACGCTTAGGATTCTCGAAATAGATCCACTTTTCGTCACCAGTCACAATTCGATGGAGAAATGATTTCCTTTTGTACCTGGCGAGCAGAATTTCGCAAGTGGTTTTTTTGTTTTCCTGCTGTCGTTCAGTCAATGCATGTGGAACCCATTTTCCCACCTTCTGAATCTTGCCCATGGCTTTTAAACGTATGGAAACTGCTTCTCGTGTCACATTTAATTGATCCGCGAGTTGTTGTTGCGTTTGAGCCTCATCCTCATCCAACAAAGCTTGCAATTCGCTGCCTGCAAACTTTTTCGGTGATCTTCCACGTTCTTCGTTTCTCACGTCAAAATCGCCACTTTGAAGTTTTGTAAACCACGCATAGCACTGTGACTTACCAAGAACATGATCACCGTAAGCTTCGACAAGCATGCGATGCGATTCTGCAGCAGTTTTCTTCAAATGGTAACAAAAAATCAATGCTGTCCGCACATCGTAGTTTGTAGGTACAAATTGCGCCATGTTCAACGCTATTAAACACTACACTATGACATGAAACTTGTTTGGTTGTGAGTTGCAAATCGTTATCAGCAGTCAAAACAAGCAAGTGGCGCCAAGGACGCAGTTTTACGGTAACCACAGTGACAGCTAACGCCGTTTATGCACAATTTCCGGTTTCATATTTACACACCTGGTAGCTGAATCCTAATACTCCTGTAGTTGACCTTCAAAATTATCTAAATATTGTACCTACTAAACTTATTAACTATGAGTCTGACCCCATAATCATTGGGGATTTCAATATTTCTGAAGTAGACTGGATTAATCGAGAGTTCTTATCTGATACTCATTTTTATTCTAAATCTTTTTGGATGCCCTGAACTTGAACGTTGATAACTATTGTAAAGACAGAAATTTAATAGTAAGGAATCTGATTTAAATGTTAGTAAATCTCTTGAATACATGGTTCCACTGGATCACTGTCATGAACCTATTGATATTAGAACCTCTGTGTGATAAGTACCTCGATTATTAACAACTGTCCGGTATTTCAATATCACAAAAGGTAATTATCTAGCATTGTATAATCACACATGTGCAATGGACTGAGATAATATACTTTTGAATGCTGATTTAGATGTAGTTGTAATGAAAGTGAAAGAAGTTATTAAAAAGTGTCTTACAAATAATGTTTCAACTAAGAAATGTTATAACAGTAAATACCCTGTCTAGTATTCAAAAGAACTCATACAAAGTTTAAAAATGAAAAACTCAACTCACAAGAAATATAAAATCACTTGTGAATGTGGCGACTATTTTGTATTCTCGGCTTTACGAAAGAAATGCAAGTGTTTACTCCAATGTGATAAACAGAACCTTAACAGAAGAAGTGAACTTAACGAACCTCAAAAAAGTTTTGGAAATATGTACGACACTCCATGAACAACTCGACTAATAAACCGGGAGTCGAAGTGAATGATTCTATTACGTAACCTGAAACAGTATAACAAGACAGTGACATACCTTATTCTGGAAGGTCTGATTGTGAAAACCGTATTAACCCTGTGAATATAAGTGCTCCTTTTGTTACGGTTAAGAATGTACTTTCCACCATTACAGAACTAAGACCGAAATCTTCTTGAGGACTGGATGGAATACCGAACTTCATCATTAAAGGCATTAATTAGTCATGTCATAGCAACAATTCTCACATCTATATACACTTGGAGTAGTAACTCTTGTTATGTGCCAAAAAATTGGAAAGTCGTTGCTGTTACGCCAATACCCAAGAGTGAAGGAAAGAAAATTAATGACTATAGACAAATCTCTGTTGTTAATGTTTTGCGTAAAATATTTCCTGAGCCTTAGATCCCTAAAGGCCATAAATAACATTCAAATTCAAATTTAAAATTCAACAAAATAGTGGTGGTCGCCTGGGACCCAGAAAAGCGATGACATTCATTTTTGCAGTATACCAATTTCTCCATTTACGGAAGAGAGAAGTTTCCAGGTACTTAGAGATACTTCCCCGAAACCTTATTCGATTTCTACTTTCTAAGGAAGAACTGATAAAATCATTTCAAAATTAAAATTCAAATAATCATAATTTTCATATTAACATAATTGAATCTGAACAAAAATTCTAACAATGACGTATGAGTAACGCCGGACAGTAGCATATTCATCTTAGAACAGTTTCTCTTACTACCTGGTTTGTTAGAGCTCGTTTTTCATTACAGTGGAAATTAATGCAGTGTAATCAATGGCTAGTAGATAATTTGAAGTCACGAAAGCAGAAATGGTAAATTATTGTCAGACATAGAGGGCTTTCAATAATTGAAGCGGTTAGAAGATAAAGGTGTCATGTTACATTTTTCCTTCCACCTTCTTTTACAAACAAACTCATTTTGTCTGTGTAACATATCCTCCTTCATCGTTTCTGAATCTCTTTATTCAGACGAGGAAGAACTTAAATGAGGTGTTGTAGAGCAAGAATAACACTTTCATCCACCACCAGAACTCATTTTTTCGAAAAAAATGTAACATGATACCTTTATCCTCTTAACCGCTTCAATTGAAGCGTATGCTCGAACAAACGTTTAAGTGATATTTTCAAATAAAAAAAATCACGAGTACATTTTTATTTATAACAGGAAAAGTATGATGCATAAAATATTCATACTTTGCACAAAAGCGGGCTTTAATCTAACATGTCTTAGTGCAAAGTATGAATGTTCGCGCATGCGCTTCAATTCAAGTAAATTTAAAACTGTGGGTAATAATACTTCCATTAAATGTTGTGTTGTATGTCAAAGATTACAGAAAGAAAATATTTAAACAAACATTAATAGATAATTTATGTGCAAGATTACCTGTCGAAGAAGAAGATCGTTAGGTAAACTATCTGTTCTGCATGAGTTATCAATCAGACCAAATGATGCCATGGAAAAATCGTGTACGGTTACCAGCGTGTGTTGTATTGGTTGGTCATTTCAAAACTGATCCACAGAAGTCAATATCAGACTTTCTGTAGACCAACAATCAAGCTGCTTGTGAGAAACTCCAGAAATATGATCGGTTAGAGGTGTTGTGAATTTTCACGGCACAAAACGAATAGGGATTTGCTCTAATGATTTTACAGATTACTAGTATTGAGCGTGAAACCATTGTTTAACGTGTTTTTCATAAACGGCATTTGTCTACCGTCAGATAACCTTAAACTAGAGTTACTTGCTATTTCCTGTCCATCATTCAGCTACGGATGCAGTAACACCAAAAACTCAACAAGCCATGAGGTACCGTAAGACACCATCTTCAGATTCGTTTTGTGCCGCGGTAGCTCTTTGGTAGAGCCGTCACCTCTGATACGTGGGGTCCGCGGGTCGATCCCGGATGTGTGCCATGTGGCTTTGTAGTGGACAAACACTGTGTACGTTGATATTCTCGAAGTCATACCGTTTCCTTCCACTTTCTTTATTCCACTAATTATCCCATCATTATCCAAAGTTACCCAAAGGACTTTAAAAATTTCAAAAGTCAAATTGATATTCGTTTCAAGAGCCCTTGGTAACCAGGTTCCTCTTTTTTGTTTTGATGTATTTGAAAAGAAGCAACAAATCACAATCAGCAAATGTATTTTAGAAATTGAGTTAGATAATACTTAAGAATATCTTTCAAATGAAGTAATCTATAGTTTTTTAAAATGTTAATGATGAGAAATTTAAAGTTTTAAGCTATAAACTGACCTTCAAATATCTCGGCTAAAAGAATTAGCTTCAAAATCTGAAACATTGTATTTTATAAATGTTAATTTGTAGCAGATGGGTCGCTTTTCAAAATTTCGTTGTTGTTCTTGATTTGTTCGGTATTTAAAAATAAAATTAAAAATAGGAAGTGTGAGTAATAGTTATCTTAATATGAAAGTCCGTAAACTGATACTTAAAAAAGTGTGAATTGCGATTGACTTATTCGTATTTTTAAACTTTGTACAGTATAAAAGTGTGTATATGTGATGTATACTTCTTTTGTTTTTTGGTTAGCTTTCGAGAAGAACAACTATCAACTTCATCACAAAAAAGAAGAAGAAGAAGAGTACATTCAAAGAAACAAAAGTTACATGATGGTGCAATAATACCAATCATGTTTTTAGTTTTGATTTTTTTACAAAGTTTGTTTTGTGGGTATAAATTGGCGTATTTTTTGTTACATAATGTGGCAATAAATCAGGAAATGTAGCGATAAGATCCAAAGTATCTCCTTATGAAATGCATGCAGTGAAAAGTATAAAAAACATACATCAAATATCTGAAAATATTGATTGATAGATGGTATGAAATCTAAAATCCAGGGGGGAAGTGCCCCCTCTTTACCCCCCTTGCCGACGCCCTTGGCTCTATGTTCCGGCAATAAATATTCCATTTAGATCTCCAGCATGCATAGAATGTTCCAGAACTTTCTAGCTCATCCTTCTGAGAATATCAAAAGGATATTCTAGGTCTGAATTTCCGGAATATCTCGAGAATATTCTGAGAATATCCGAAAAGGACAAATATTTTACAGATATTCGTAGAATATACCTGGGATATTCTTAGGGCTATCTTCACAAACTCATTACAGATTCAAATATTCGTACATTGTTCTAGGCATACATCGAATATCTTAGGGCATCCTGTGGTCATCCTCAAATTCGCATGGGAAAATTTGTGACTTATACGGGATTCTGCTAGACCCCGAGAATGGGAAGGTGTCATCCCCGTAAAATTGAATACATTCCGAGCTTTGAAGCTTTTACGGTTAAAAATCGACAGAAACCGTGCAAAACTGTATTTAAATCTTGCTACCTTTACCCTACCATTTTGGCTTTACTCCCCCAAACTGTAAATCCTGATATAATCCCTGGTAGAATATCACAGAATATAGGATACCTGTGGTGGTGTTTAAAAAGTTAACCATAATTCGAATTCATGTAAACCACTGAACCGGTCGTAGAAATTTGGCTTCTCCTAGGTTTTCAAGATAAGATAAAATGAATTTTAATGGCGGTAACAGCACTATGGCTTACGCCCATCCCGACGTAAGGTTTCAAGAGATGAGGAAAAAGCACCGAAATGGTTATTTGAAAAACTCCTGATACCGAGCGACTGTTGGTCACTTGCTAAGCGGTGGCTTCTCAATGGAAAGGTACTGGGTTCTAATCCATCGCCCGAACTATCCTGACTGAGGCTTTCCATGGAGTTTCGTCAGTCACGCAGACTAATTCCGGAATAGTACCTTCCAATCAAGCCCTGCCCTACTTTGTTGTCATATCCTCTTCCTTATCCTCTCCCTATCTGAGCCAAAGATGACTAAAGGTCATACATACAACTCAATTAAATTGAAAAGCCTGTCAAAACGATATTTTAAAAAAAATAGAAATTCATTAAGAGAATATGTAGTTTATCTTCCTGTAATATTCATGTTTTGTTGATTCATTTAAGCCACGTTTTACTGTCCATAAGTCATAGTTTGATTTCTAAAATAATAATAATAATAATAATGAGATTGTGCTGTCATTTTATGTTGAAATCTATTCATGATTAGTGGAGACTCAATCGCAAGAACGCTTCTCTAATATTTACGAGCTTCGAAACATGTAATTTGTCACCAATTTCGGGGTGGAGACATTAAATAACCTCAAGCGTTAATAGATCCGGTACGCATTTTTAAAATACAAAATCCAAAAATTATTGTCATTTTAATGAACATAAATATTTCAGTTTTTTTTTTCTTCTTGGTATTTCATTACGTAAGTGACAACTCAAACTAGCTAATAACTCATTTTCTCGCCAAAGACATCATCATTGGTTTTTGTCTTCGCTCTAGTGTAATGTGAGCGGACCACCCAGCCAGTGTTATGGAAGATGCTTTAGCAATACAAGACAAGCCACGTGTGTTATGGGAGATCCTCTTCAGAAAGTACAATTGAATCATGACTTGGTGGTGAAGTTTCTACAGCTGTCTCGTTGTAGTAATTAATTCAAGTAATTAAGAGAAAGCATGTGTTGAATTAAATGGTCTGTAGGAACATCTCGATAATTAATGCTCTGCCATGTTTCATTGTTAGTAAAGTAACGTTAAGATCTTGGCCTTGGGTGTTAATGCGATGCCCATGATAGAAGTACGGGCAACGTTTGAGAGAGAGAGAGAGAGAGAGAAAGGTAATCAGATAGTACTATAAATAATTGTGAAAGCGCGTTGTCTTGTTTATTTTATCTCCAAATAAAGCATTTTTGTATATGTTAGTTACTGTACATGGAAGTAGGTCTAACCATGGGCGCCCATCTTGTGGTTTTCAGAGGGGTGCAAGGATAAAGTGACAGTTTTTCTATGATTTACTAAAAGTTATCAACAAGATTACCACTACAATATTTACTAAATTAAGGGTGCACTAAGAACCATGTCATAAAGTACATTAAACCTACCTTAAAGCATACTGGAAGTTGATGGGAAATGCTTAAAAGAGTATAATAATGTTAATGACTTAGTAAACTTAAATATATTATTTATGAAATATTTGTCAAATGTGTCTCCTGCAAAAGAAACTCTGTCCAAAAGTATCCGTCCTGGTTTACTAAAGACGTTATTAGGAAATTCAAGGTTAAAACAATTTATCATATAAAGTCTATACATACAAAACTGAAAATTCAAAACCCTACTATCAGGAACTTGTTCGATTGCGTAGGGAAGTCAAGAAAGACATAAAAATAGCTTATAAGACCTTTATATCAAATTCTGAAAATAATATCAATGATGATCCAGGTTAACTGTGGAAATTTATTAAAAACAAAACATAACATCTTCTCCCAAATATATTAAAACTTCAAGGTCAGATTTGTGTAACAATGAAGAAATAGCTAATACGTTTCCACAGTATTTCCAATCAGTATTTGTATCCTCTTCTCAACCGTTCAGTAATTTTGATAGTAATTTTAGGGGTTACGAAGAAATCTAAAGACTGCCTGCTGATCAAATACATTTGAACGAAATAGGAAAGGCTGTCCAGAATCTAAAATCCAAAACGACAGTTAGATCTGATGGTATACCCTCGTATATAGTGAAAGGATGTATTGATAAATTTAAATATTCCCTATTGATTGCGTTCAACTTGGCACTAAAAACCTGTATTTTACCTAACAAATGGAAATCTGCTTTAGTTTGTCCTATACCTAAAACAAACAGACGAGAAATTACCAACCACAGCCCTATACTATAGCAATCTTACCAATTTTTGCAAAATTCTCTGAACTGATTGTACTTTGTATATCAACGAATTATTAATCATTTGAACGCAGTTATCTCAACTAAACAACATGGCATTGTTTCACAAAAAAACACGGTAACGAACCTTACAATTGTTACAGATTTTATTGAAAACTTGTTGGACAAAGGAAAGCAAGTCGATGCGATTTATATTGACTTTGAAGAGGCATTTGACAGACTTAATCACAATGTATTACTAGGTCAATTATATCACCATCACTTCTCTCTGTCTTTGATTAGGTTCATGTGATCTTATCTAACAAATCGCAGACGGTCTGTTCTATTTAAGGAACACAAATCTGATGAATATACAGCACTGTCATGAGTCCCACAAGGCTCGAATCTTGGACCGTTGTTATTCCTCTTGTTAATTAATGACCTACCGCAATTCTTACCAGATAACGAAAAAGTGCTATTTGCGGATGACCTCAAATATATGCTAAAGTTAATTCCATGAAGATGCTATAAAACTACAGCATAGTTTAGGCAACTTTACTAACTGGTACGTTAGTACCAGTACTAATCAAATTGCAATTAGTACGAAGTTTGCAAGTTGATTGATAACGGTACAAATAAAACGATTTATATATTCAATTGTTAAATTCATAAGTAGACCCGACGTAGTTAAAAAAATCTTGGTGTCACGTTTGATATGAAATTAACGTTTAACAGCCACATAAAAAATATTACAAATGAAACTTTTAAAATTCTAGCATCTGTAATAAGAATTGGAAGAAAATTTAACAATGTTTCTACCTTAGAGAAAATGTACTATGCATATGTTCATTAGAGAAAAGACGTAGCGTTTCTGATCTGTTATTTCTTAGGAAAATAATTCAAAATGGCTTAGACTGCACAGACTTGGTATCATTGTTACAGTTTCGTGTCCCGTCATTAAAGACTCGCGTAGACAAGACTGGTCTCTTCCACTGCAAAAAAGCAAGGACAATATAATTATGAAATCACCAATTTGGAGAATATGTAACTACCTACAATGAAATGTGTAGAATTTCCATCGAATTGAATATATGTTATATGTCTTCATCTTCGAACACATTTAGAAATATTGTAATAAAAATGTATGTAAATGAGCATTTTAAATATCGATCCTCTAATTGGGCTACAAAGCTTGTTGTATTGGCAATAAATATATAAATAAAATAAAAATAAATAAAAAATAAAATATAGAAAGTAAATATAAACATTTTATTTTTGTTTTCTTTCTTGCATAGTATAATTTTCTCCGGATAGGGTGGGGGGTGAGCCCCCCCTTGCCCTCTTCCCCTAATGGGCACCCTTCTGTCTGACCACTTATTTAATCCTCTGGGTTCCGTGCGGAAACATTGTACGTACGTAATCATACGCACTTGCCCAGCTCTCTTGGTCCAAGTGACAACATCGTGGACTTACACTACATACATAGGCCTACACCAATAGTTCTCAATCTCTTTTTTTTTTTTAATTTTGTGGCACATACACATTTACCAATTATCGTGAAGCACCAGATACTAGAAGCTCTGGAAGTGGTAGCGGCAATGATACGATTCTGTGGATTGCTTATCCAGCTTAAAAAGTTCCACAGATTAATTGTAGAGGGAAGCAGAATTGTACTATGGTCCTGCCATGCTACGGCGGCTAAGTATACTAGTTACCTGGAATTGACTTGATTACTTCAGGCCCCGTACTGACAGATTGACCGTTGATACTTGAACGAGGATCCGTTTGGAAGTACTGGTTCTGCTTGATGCTATTCTTAATTATTGAATAATCTGCAGTACAGTCCGCGCTAACAAAACAGCGGAAATATCAACACATTATAGAAGAAATTCTGTTGAATCCAGGGCTGGGTTGCAAGAAAAATACTTAAGTGTAAAATCTGTCTTAAGTAGGCCATCGAGCTCTATATAATTCTGGAGTGACTACTTAAATAAAAAAAAACTGGCCGTACAGCGATAAGAAACGTATAAAACTGAGTTAGCACTGAAAATTTTTTACACATTGGATTAGACTGGAAGTTGACAAACAAGTTTAAACCTTTGCTCTGGCGTCTATCTTTAACACTAAAGTAGTCAGATGTTACACTTACCGGTACGTATTTTCTTGCAACCCAGTCCAGGAGACAAAATACTGACAGTGAAGAAAGATCGATTGCCTTTTTTATTTCTCAAAGAACGTCATAGAAGGGTTCTAAATTAATTTTGAACGGACATTGGCAGGTTAGATTGTGCTGTCATCTTTTGAGGATGGTAGCAAGGAAAAGGGAACTGGCTGACACATGTGATTTACATTGCGTCCGCTAGGTGCCACCTATGCAATGCTCGTTCTTAGTTCAAACTATTGTCACAAATTCAACTTGGCGCTCGTTATAATATCTCTTCCTTCATAGTATTATCCTCCAACATAGTATGATAGTATTATCTGGTGCCACTAGCCACCAGAGTCAACTCCATTTTTCCACGTTCGAAATAGCTGGGCAATGCCACGAAAATTGTCGACAGTAAGCTGATCAGTAGATTATCGACTGATTTCTTTTGATTTACGAGACACTGGTTGAGAATCATTGGTCTATCCTGTTTAGACAGGGAACGGTGTCGTTTCTATAATAACAAACAAATTAAGATGTCACATCTGAGTCGTCTTGTTGAATGCAAGTCTTGGAGGACACTTCTTCTCAAGGTCTCCTTTGGTCTTCCTCTTCTCTTAACAGTGATACTGTTTGCAATCTAGTCAGTTTCTTGCAAACCCTTATCTTTTGAAGTTAACTTTGAACTCTAGGGTTTTTGTATATTTCCAAAATACTGTTTCTGTATATTTTTGTTAGCTGTGCTTCAGTGGATGAATTACGTATAATTATTTCGCTTAGCACCTGTACCAGTTGTATATATTTTTCTTTTTGTTTTACCACACACTTTGATTCTTCTCATTCTTCATTAAGTTATTTGTTTTCATCGATTTCTGTTAAGTCCTTTCCTTTTACATTTTCTCCCTTGTCACTCATTTCTTTTTCACGTCTTAACCTTTCTTGTGCCTTGAGGAAGACTTCACAAAAAGTTGCGAAACGTCGTGTTATACTTTTCTATGGCGTAGTAGTTTCGTATAGATCTAGTTATAAAAGTTACATCGTCGATTAGATTCTGTAATATCTCGAAAGTAATGACATAATCTTTGTTGATTTTGCAAATGACAAACATCGTTGTAACTTGTACCGAAAAAATAATTTAAAAGGGATTTTAAAAAAACACGCTTTTTTAAGATGGACTAAAAAGTAAAAAATAATAAATTGAATTAATCTTATGAATCGGAAAATAAAAGCCTGGGTGCTCTTAGATATTATGATTTTATGATAAGGTAAGCAAGAGCACCCACGCTTTTATTTTCCGATTCATAGGATTAATTCAATTTATTATTTTTTACTTTTTAATCCATCTTAAAAAGCGCGTTTTTTTAAAAATCCTTTTTAAATTAATTTTTATGTATAATAGATGAATATTAAACTCCCTGCGAGATAGGCAACCCAATTTTCACGAAATAGTTGCGGCGTTGCGTGCATTTAAGGATAATTCCGAATTATTTTAATTAATTAATTACAGTTAACTTGATTCTTTTGTCGTATATTTAATGATTGAATATTGTATTGTTATCGGAATCAAGCAAGTTCACAAAATTTCAAAGAAATCGGATGATGGGAAGTGAGTTTAAAATCGATTGCAAAATTGGTACCGAACAGACAGACAAGAAAGCGATTTAATAAAAACGTGTTAAAAACTGTATTTTTGAAATTAATTACGATTAAGGAGTGCATCTTAGAAGAGATTCCTTATAAAGGCATTTTAACTGTGATAGTATATTAACCTGGTAGCTTAACCAGTAACCTTGCTCAAATACAAGCTTTAGGCACATCTTCATTTACTAAGACATATATATAGCAAGATTGTTTATGATTTTTGAAACATCATTATCTATCCATCTATCTGTGGGACAGAGAGGGCGGCATATGTGTGTGTACGCCGAGTCCCGCTTTTTTACAACCAGATTTCTCTTCCTTTTCAAATCTCACCATTTTGAGAGAAATCATCTCTTTCCCCATCCTCTCTCTCTCTCTCTCTCTCTCTGTGTGTGTGTGTGTGCTGACAATCTGATACAAACACATAGAGCAGCTGACTCATTCACAAGTTGTAGAAATGCACTCGTTTATTTATTGACAGGTTCTTTTTCTTTGGTTGTTGTTTAACGCCTTTTTCTTCCGCTCTTCGTCCGGCAAAAGAAAGAATAAGGGCGCCTCTACACTAACACGCTTTTTACACAACAGCCAACAGATGCTAAGTGAGTAACTGAGCACAAACAATTGAACGATGAAACACAGATAATTGTCTAAATGAGCTTTTCGCTGAAGAAGGAAATGGAACTGGTGAAAAGTTGCTCTGTTCTACCTTGATTTTCTATCAGACTTACTTCTCTTTTAAGAAAAAGAAGAAGACAACTCAAAAATAAAGCAAAGCAAAGAAAAAAAAACTGTGTGAATCGTGATGTTTCCATTTTCTAACTAAATAACTCACCGACAGAGGCGCCTTTGTTGTTATTACTGAAGAAAGTATCTCTATTTCGTGTTTTGTTTATTCATTGGTGGCATCTTTAGTTTATTCTTTTTCTTTTTAATATTTCCTGAGGCGGAAGAGAATTCTGATGCAGGAATCATGCAGTTGGAAAATATGAAAGAGATGCGACGTCAGTTCTAATAGAAGAAGTTGTTTCTTGCAATCCTTTTTTATGAATAAAATGCACAGGTCTGAATAGCTTTATTTTTAAAAAGTGAATG
>JAGDQP010002641.1:0-70426 GCA_022664845.1 Lepisma saccharinum | reverse complement strand
ACCCCCACCTGGGACAAGGTGAAGCGAAGTGGTTCGCCGAGGATGTTCACTCTTCTTTTCTAAAGTTTTAATTTACATTTATGGGTTGTAATGACAACTATTGCTTAAGGTTAGTGCCGGATCAGGGGGGGGAAGGGGTCAAGCGCCGTGGGGCGACAAACAGCTAAAAGTAAAAAAAAAATAAGTACTTAGAAAAGGAAGCATAATCGCCTATTAAATTGAAATTGACCTAAATGTGTTCAAAATTTCAATACCGGCGCGCTATGACATTTTTTATGTTATTCCATACAACCCACCTCCATCTTTAAAATTCAAAACCGTGATTAAAGTCAGATAGGAAGGTCTACTGCCTTACTGGAGATAGTAATAGCGATGGCACGACTGGCTCCAGAGATGATAACAAAAGTACACTACGTGACGCGAGAAAATGTGGCCGTCGCGTCGGCCGCTTGTGTTGTTTGGCTAAAAACAATGGAAAGGGCGGCAAAATTTAACTTCGTCCCCATAGGAAAATAGATCCGGCACTGCTTAAGGTAAAAGCTCTCATTCACGGCGCCTTTTCATGGTGTTCTAGACATGCATTTAAGTTGGCTATGTTATATTTCGTCAAATATAAATCGATGGTTGAGGGCTAAAGGGGTTTAACTGCAAAATTTAAGTTTTTCTTAGTTAATATTATGAGGACATGTCTCATAGTTCGTATTTTGTTGTACCAAAGCGGCATAATTGCTTTCTGAAACGTTTAGGCATTTGTCCTGTCGCCAGGACACAAAACCATTAATTTCCACAGCTTCTGTACGTACTACTCGTAGTACTCAATGTCCTTCTGGTAGGATGCTTGGACGTTCTATCATTAAAAGATATTTGAAATTACATTAAGGAATATCTCATTTATTGGCATTGCGTTGTGTGCGCATAATACTCGGTTTTCTCATGAGTGCAAGGCGTAGTTGATCCCCTTTGGTGCTGAACCATAAAAATGATACGCGTACTTGTTAACAGGTGCTAACTGCTAAGTTGTGGGATAGGGTGTGTGGCTCTTTAAACAAAGATTTTATGTAATGTAATGGTTCATTGCATGTAAAAATGTTACAAGAAGGGAAAATCTTTAATTTTCATTCTCCACACTCACACCATTCCTTCGTCAATTTTGTACAGCATATATTTTGAGAAATGCTCTCTTCAGCACTTAAGAACTTGAAGGGATGACGTTCCTCGGCGAGCTGTCTTCGAAGACGGGGATGAGGAAAGTGACATGATTTCTATTAAAGGAACCATAGCGGCAGTTGCCTGATGGGACTATGGAAAACTAAGAAATCTTAATCAGGATTCCCGCCGTAAGCGGGAATTTGAAGGGAATTGAATTTTCTGTAAGGCCTTTAGGTAACTTTGGCTCAGGCCGGATGGAAGATGATGGGAGAATTGGTGGAAGGGAGAAAGTGGAACTACCAGGTGTGTAAATATGAAACCGGAATTTGTGCATAGACGTTGTTAGCTGCCACTGTGGTTACCGTAAAACTGCGTCCTTGGCGCCACTTGCTTGTTTTGACTGCTGATAAGGATTTACAACTCACAACCAGACAAGTTTCATGTCATAGTGTAGTGTTTAATAGCATTGAACATGGCGCAATTTGTACCTACAAACCACGATGTGCGGACAGCATTGATTTTTTGTTACCAGTTGAAGAAAACTGCTGCAGAATCGCATCGCATGCTTGTCGAAGCTTACGGTGATCATGGTCTTGATAAGTCACAGTGCTATGCGTGGTTTAAAACACCAACTCGTTTCCGCCCTTTATTAAAAAAAAAGTAATAATAATTTATGTATTTACTGTAGGTATCTGTGACTCAGGCTGGGATAGGCTACGGAAAAGCATGAGGGAAGAAGTCGACTAGGACCTAAGTTGAAGGTACCGTTTCGATACTAGTCTGATGTTACTAAGGAAATGCCCTAGAAATAAACTTAGTCAGGATGCTCGGTCGCTGGTATTGAACCCAGGATCTTTCGAATGCAAAGCCAATCCTCTATCAACTGAATTACTGCCTCTCGGTTACCACACTTTAAGCTCGTGAATATATGGTATAAAACTCTACCAATAGAAAGTAACGTTCTAACACTAATATAAAACTGTGACATTGGTTTTCAAGCGATCTTCGAATTTGGGGACAACAATATTTAGTTAGTTAGTTAATTAGTTTAGATTGGTAGACAGATAAGATTGAAATAGAGATACATAGATAGATAGATAGAGAGAGAGAGAGATAGAGAAGGAAAGAGAGAGGGAGAGAAGGAGGGAGAGAGATGTTGAAAAAATTCCAATTGCTGTCTTGTTACGTGATCTGATTTTAATTTCCAAGGCTTTCACGTTTCTCACATTAGATAATTGAGGTTTTCTGTTCTAATATTAATAGTAATAAATCTCTTTTTTCTGAAAAGGAATAGGGGAGAAATGAAAGCATTCCTAGTTTGTCCAACAACAGTCCAAGATTGTATTGTACAGTTCTTGCTGACACCTGTGTTCTAGCTACAAAATAAAGGAAAAATAAAAATACACGAAAAAAAAACAAGAACGAGAACAGGAAGGGATGGGAGTTAAGCAAGAAAAAAAAACAGACGGAAGATGAAAGAGGGTAGAAAGACGTGGGAGATGAGGATAAATAGAGAAAGATGACTCTCTGCTGGGACCTTTGAACATCACGCTTCTGCTATTAAATGTAGATCAAGCGCGCATTCCTCACTCCAACAACCGCGTGGGTAACACGAAAAGACTCCCTCAGCTGTCAAGATGAAGGCACGACCTCCTCGTTCAACAGATGAGGCTCCCAGCCGACTCGGATTTACTCCGAAAGAGGAGAAGGAATTAAAAAGAGGTGAGTTTGAGGTGAAAATACGAAAACAAAAAAAAAGGAATAAAAAAAATCCGTGCAGGACTACAAGCATCTCATTCTTCAATTATAGAGCAAAACCTCAAGACGAAAGTTAGTGCTTCCCATAGAGTAATTCCCTTGTTGTTTAGAAAGTCAAGTTATATATACCCTTCACTAACGAAATACCAGTACAATATACCCTCAAATGATTATTTAAAAAAATAAAAAATAAAAAAAATCCGCCCTGTAAAAAGGAAGTGTGTACCAATTTTGTTTTAAATTTATCCTATGCACATCTTCTAAGACGTCCATACATGGCTATTTAATTTATTTGAAATAGTATCAAGAAACTATCGAATCCCTGTTTAATATTTACAATGATTCATTTTCATTTAAATACTTTAAGATAAACTATGCATAAGAGTTCATTCTCATATGAGCTATAGTCTACTTGTTTCACATATGAAATTGAATCGACGGTTATATGAATGATTATTTTGTTTTTAAACGATTGCATTCAACTTCATTCCAGTGTCTATTTGTATCTGCTTGTTTGGTTCAAATCTTTTAACTCAATTTTAACCCACTTCCATTACTCCAATCGATTTGAAACCTTCCCGTTGTTGTTGTGATGACAATACCAAATTTTAGAAAACACAACCCTCACCTTCTACTCAACATTTTTAACCCGA
Organism: Lepisma saccharinum; assembly: GCA_022664845.1. NCBI lineage: Eukaryota > Metazoa > Arthropoda > Insecta > Zygentoma > Lepismatidae > Lepisma > Lepisma saccharinum. The sequence goes on along the minus strand of JAGDQP010002641.1, from coordinate 66,866 downwards.
TTTGGAACTATAATAATATTCCTTTAACTCATTTCAGTCATACTGTGTTTCAAAAATTTGCTGTAGCCATTTATTTATATAAGGGAAAGTAACCAAATAAGAGATACTGTCTTCAACTGCTAATAAATAAGTGATCGTAAGGAATTTGTGTATACTTTCGCTGCCATTCTTTCATTTCTTTTTTTCAATTTACAAAATACATAAACGTAAGTTTAATTTTATATACGTGTTTGGGTTCTTTTAACGTAAAAAAGTAAAATGTGCGAGATTAAGCAATTTTTGAAAGGGTTCCCAATTAGAGACATCTGGATTTTCATCAAAAAACTAGTGGTAAAATTAGAAAAGTACAGAATATAATGTTATAGATCAACTCAAACACCGAATGAAAACAATATGTAGCTTACAAATTGCCTTGGAATATAAACATTTCTGAAATTTAAGGATTAGATGCGTTAAAATATTTTTTAAAAAACAATGTGTAATTACACAAGCAGGACGAGTGATTAAATCTTACAATGTAACACTTTGGGTTTTGCATCTAATTAATACATGGAATTCCAAACTTAGTTTCATATTTCGTTTACACCATTATAAACCTTAGGTGTCTCTTATTAGGGTCCACCATACTTTTAGATTAATATGGTTCTCTCAGCTAAAAAGAAAGTCGTATGGTATTAAAATTTATGACTAAAATATTCTGTTACCACTTTTACCATGCAGGAAACAATTTCTAATTGATTTTTCATGTAAGTACAGCCAATATAAAAACTGGACGCAGCATAAAAAACAAAATGTACTCTGTACAAGTTAATTAACGGTGCACTGGCTCGCTACAAACAACACAATACCACGTGACCATACGCAGTAATTCTCTGTTGTTTTTTTGCCACACAGCGTAACATAACTATACATATAATGAGGTATCTCTAATTAGGTGCCTACCTCTTATTTGGCGACTTTACCTTACACTAAATTCAAGAGTGTTGAATATTTAATCTTGCGAGAACGGAAAGAGGGAATGCTCTTTTATTGAGCGGATTTTCTTCGGAGAAAGGATGAGAAATTTCCGCATGGAAAAGGATGGAATTTATTGTAGTTCTTTTCGATGGAAACGTAATCTTCTTTAGAGGAATTTCCATCTATTCAGAGAAAACTTTCATTTTCTGAACATGTAAACGATGCATTAAAATGTTGAAAATGTAAAAAGAAGAAAAAGGGAGTATTTATCATAATTTGTAGTGACAAAGGAAAAGTAATGTTCTTATGAATGGAAAAGAGTAAAAGATGACTGCAGTGGGATTTGAACTGCTACTTTCCGTCCAGAGAAGCAACGCGTTATTCCCTAGGCTACACGACCAACTGATACAGAACACCCTCGAAAGCATCTCTTTCGTCTCGTCAGGTACAGCTATGGACATAAAGATTGTCGCATGTCTTTAGAGATTATTTGGGGAAATTTCCCGCAGTTGAGGGAAGTTCCCTGAACTTGAAAAATATGAACATAATCCGACATTAAAGCCCATTACAGAACAATTGTGATATACGTATATTGTAATTATTTTCACAAATAAATAAGGGATTACAAATCAGAGAAAATTTAAAAATAATATTAATAAATTAAACACTGAATATCGTATTAATCCATAGTCCTACATTGAAATCGAGTAAAACACATATTATTTTTCGGTTAATAGGATGGATCAGTGGTTATCGTGCTCGACTCATAATGAATTTTAATTTTGTCATTGGTTCGATCCTGGTCGTTGATCATATTTTGTAATTGTAGATTAATATAGATAATCTTCACTTTTATCATTTTTAAGTTTGATATCTAATTCAACTATGATACTTTTATATTTTACTGTTAATTTTACAGTTATTTCAAGAAGCTTTCTACCATTCTTAGCTAGGAAACGTAATCTGAAAACTGATGGGTTTCTCCTTAGAAGAACCTAAGAATGTAATGTGTGTCCAAAATGTTCATGAATAAAACAATTTAGTGATTGCTGATTTTATTTGAACACTAATTTTGGTGTTCACTCCTGACAAAATAATAATTAATGAGATCAGAAGCTTCAAGTTACTTCTTGAATTTAGGTCATATTAGGTTGGTTTACCTAGCAGTTGGGGCGTCTCATTTGGGTTACCAACACTTCTATTAAATACTGCTGGTAGCGATAACACAGAGTAATCCATATAAACCTTAAAATTTCAATTACTTATTTATTACTTCCTTGTGGAAGTGACAGTGAATTTGAGATTGCATTGTACTGTCGAATTGGCTCCAGCAGAATCCATTTAGGGGCCGTCGCTGAAATTAAAATACGATTATCGTCCACCCTATTAAAAAACTTGAACAGTGAAGGCCTACTACATAGGCTATTTCTACTACTACATACTACTTCCACAGATAACGCTGCTTTCGGTCCCTTATTAGCAAAGCTATAGCAAAAGGGACCTTCTATTCCCGCTCATGGTGTCAGTCCGTCCGCCCGTGGCTAGAAATTAAATCTCAGGAACTACAAGTTGTAGAAGATGCTTGAGATGTCGTTGGAAAAGTCTTAGACCAGCTGAGAGCCCCTGGAACCGTTTGATTGGTGCAGTGGTTCAGTATTACCAGCCCATTTTCTATAAAAATCAATTGTTCAAATTATTTCCATCAGTTAGATCTACCTGTACCAAACTTGGCATAAACATTATTCTACGCAATGCAAACATACTGAGAGAGTATAGGATGCCAAACAACTCACTTACTAATGTTGTCAGCCTATTTTCTATAAAATTATTTTTTCCACTCTTATTTTTTTTTTTCATTGCCTCCATTATTTTAGTCATAGCAGCACCAAACTTGGCATAAACATTGATTAACTCAATAGGAACATACCACGGCTATTCCTGCTTCCCAGGAATCCCGTTGTCAGTGTTGTCAGTCCATCCTAAAATATATCTCATGAACCATAAGGTGTAGAGACATGCCTTTTTTGTCGTTCAAAAGGTCTTAGTTACGCTAGGTCAGAGCCTCCGAAATAGTCTTGATTGGTCTAGTAGTTCAGGCATTTAAGAACGCGTGCTTCTCAGTATCATTTGTTTTAAAATCAAAGTTGAGGAAGTTAATTTAAACTTCTGGAAGATTAATACATAATAAATATTATATACACGCTTTAGTTTGTTTAGTGTTTATTTTTGGCGTTTTGGTTTTTACTTTTAGAATTTTTAGTATTAAACCCTTATTCAGTATTTTGCACGATTATAAGGCTTATTTAGTCCACGGCACGTTAAATATCTTTTGCGTGCAAAGTGTTCATGCATAATATAAATAAAATGCATAGGAATTTAGAAACGTATAAATAAAATTAAGAAAATTAGCGTTGCTGGAAGAAGGTTATAGCGTACGACAAGCAGCATTACGATATGGAATACATCCCAGAAGAGCTCAGCGTTGGATTCTCCGTTTCCGTGAAACCGGTAATTTGCAGCGCAATCATAGTCCTGGCAGACCAAGAATATCAACGTGTGTTGAGGATCGCCGATTGGTAGTCGAGGCTATTGCACGGCCACTGTCTACTGCTCGCACACTGAAAGCAGCAGCACAATTTCCGGGTTCACGGAAAACAGCTGTTAGGAGGTTGAGGGAGGCCAATTTGTTTGCACGGAATGCTGCACTAAAGGAAACTCTCAGGCTGGAGCACATTAGACAGCGTCTTGCATTTGCACAAGCAAACTTGGAACGGAATTGGAAGGAAACCTTCTTCCCATATGAGTGTTCTATTTCTAGTGCAAATGATGGACGACCTGTCATTGTGTACCGTCCGAAAGGGACTACGTTCGAAGCCCGTTATGTTGCTCCGAAAAGAACATCTGGTCGTGTTAGTGTGGGAGTGTTTGGTTGGATGTCTGCCCAGGGATTAGGTTTCTTACACAGGATTGAAGGTCATTTAACAGGTGAACAGTATATACATATCCTTGATAATGTAATGCTGCCATTTGTCCGTGACCTTCAACCATGTGAAGTAATCACTATGCAACATTACCGGGCATCCATCCACACATCAAAACCAGTACTACGCTGGCTTAGGGAACAACATGACGTTCACGTTTTAGATTGGCCTGCTCATGCAGCCGATCTGAATGTGATCGAACATGTGTGGTCTGAGGTCAAACGAGTACTGAGGCAAAATTGGCCTCATCCTCCTCGAACAACTCAAAAAATGCTCTCTGGGATTTAGTCCTCGAAGCATGGGAAGAGAAGGATTTTGTGAAGATCTTGTCAACAGTATGGAGCAAAGGCTTCGTGCTGTAATCGAAGCACGTGGTAACTGGTCGCGTTACTAAATTTACTTATAATCAGCCCTTTTCAGGGCTAAATAAACTTATCCGTATCCCTGTTGTTTAATCTGATAAATAGATACAAAATAGACGAATAATAAAAGCTTAAAAACAAAACATAATCTGGATGGGATCGATCCAGCGACCTATCGCCTTACTGTTGAGCTCGTTACCACTACTCTAATTATCCAACCGCGTATAAAGTTTTGTTTTCTGCATCACTTTCGAAATGAGAGAAATTAAGATACCTGTTAAGCTTTCTGAAATTAACCATGAGTAATTCTTTATTTTTCATAGATAATGGATGACTAATAACTTTTATGTTTAGAGGTATCTATAGTTAAAATAATTTATTAACCACTTGCTTATTGCAATATACTTAAATTTGAAATGACAAAATGTCACAAATCATGTAGTTTACTTATTTAATAATAGGTGGCAGCAAAATAGCATGTAGTTTACTCATTTATTGAAAGATGGCACTAGTTAATTTACATGCTCTTTAAGTAGTTCAATGAAATGTGTACGATTGACATTCATTGAAATCAGTATTCGATACGTTTGTAGAAACAAAGTTGCCGAAATTTTGCGATGCAACACGTATACAATTTTAGTCAATCCTTTTCAGAATTAAATAAATATCCCTGTATTTTCAATTTGATTTTTCTTTTCGGTAGATTTGAAAAAAACTTCGATATCTACCTCTGCCTGTAGGCCTACCGAAAGGGATTTTTAAAATATATTTATGTCATTTTGACATCTTTGGCTTAGGCCAGGATTAGGGTAGGTAGAAGATAAGGAAGTATTGCGCAGTGCTTTATTGAAAGTGCCATCACGGTATTCGCCATGTGAAACTAAGGAAACTTGTGAAGAACCTCAGTAAGGATGCTCGGGGCGAAGTTCGAACCCACATGTCTACCCATTACCGATCCGAAATCCGCAACATTATTGCCTCAATCACTGGACTGGCTTTTTAATCTGATAAAGATATACTAGATCAACAATTCAATAACCTTTTAATAGAAATACAGTGTGATTATAGTATCCATGGTAAGGTTTCTTTAAGAAAAACATGTTCACGCATTATGTAGGAACGGCCATATTTTAGCCGCACCTTCTGCTTAAACAATATTAAAATGTTAAACTATATACTGTTTCCTTGAAGCGCGACTGAATAGTTAAATGCATATTCGAGCATAACGATGAAACATATACTGTATTCATGTAGAAAAGTATCTTCAAGGCTTTAACCATATTTTAATGTTAAAATATTTATCTTTTTGTTGGTAAAGAGACTCAATCATTGCACATACCTATTCGAGCATTACGTAGGAACGATAAATTCGATTTTCACGTACTGCTTTAGGGAAATATTCTCAACGCTTTAACCACATTTACCGTTTCCATAGAAATGAGACGCAATCATTTAAAACACATTCAAGCATTATGTAAGAATGATTGGTTTAATGTCAGCCGAACTTGAAATAACGAGGGAAACGCTCTCAAGGCTTTAAGCATATTAGAATGGCAAAACGTTTTCTGTTTCCATGGTAATGATGCTAAATTATTAAAAGACTAATCGAGTATGACAAAGGAAAGATTGAACCGATTCCACTTAAACACCACGTAAGGATGTAAGGAAATACACTTAAGGCTTTAACCGTCATTTTCATGGTAACGAACGTAACAAATTTATTACACATATTCGAACATGATGAAGCAACATTGTTAGCTTTTCCACAAAGAACCTTGTGTATAGTAAATGTTAAAATTAACACAGAGAAATTGACAGCCGCCGCGAACGGGAATCGAAGCCGGATCTACTAATTGGCGGATAGGTATGCTAATCTTTACACTACCACAGCACGGCCAGTTCTCTGTGTATATGGAATATTCCTCTCGCCTAGACATTTTCCAAACTCCTCATTGTTGGTTACGGGGGCCAGGCACTCACGCGGAGATTTTTAGTTGAGGAGTCTTTTTGCTATCATGCAGTGTAAAGGAAGAGATTGTTGAACCAAATCCAACCAAACGAAACAAACTACTGTAAAGGAATATGGCTTCAAAAAGACTGGATCGATAAAACATTTAACGTTTTCATTGAACGAGACCCAATTAAGTTTCTAAAACATTACATTAAATGTTAATCACTTGCTCATCTCAGTTCTGCAGGCATTGCAAAAGATGAATCTGTCCTAGAACTTACTATAGGCATAGTGAATAATGGTATATCATACATTACCGGTATGTTATTTTAATGTGGTTGGTAAAAGAGTAAGATTATTGGACGCTATTTGCGATATAAATAGTAGGTGACACTCAAGGAACATAATATAAATTGTATATAACAAAGTCTTGCATAGAATTATTCTCTCACTAAATTCTTTAAGTATTTAGTAGCATACAGCATCTTAATACATTTTTCAGCATCTATTGCCATTATTTTGTTGCTATTGTATATTGAATAAGTTAGTGTCTAATATTCAAAATGGATGCATAAAACTGCAAATCATTGAGTAAAATAAATCAAATTGTCAGGAATCAATTGAAGACCATAGGAAAATATTTGACCATTTTGAGATCAGAGTGCCATCAGTTAGCTCTCTGAAGGGCCTTTTTAACAAGCTATCAATGCATAAAGAGAACATGCATAGTCCTTCTATTACAATCAAATCTCTATTTAATGTCCAGGTGTACGTAATGCTAATTCTGAAATTTTAAACGATCTCCTGTAAAATCAATAAAATTCACAAAGCAAGATCTTTTCCTCTCATCTTCAATTGTAATCGAAATACTAATAGCTTTAAAGAAGAGAACGTTATTATAATTATATATTAGCTCAATGGTTGAAAAATATTAACATTTTTAAAGCAAGATACTTAATTACGTCAGATGTGGTATTAGTGAATCGTGTGTTAGAATCAAATGATATAATGGAAGAAAAAGGTATTGGGGACAGCAACAAATGTGAACACTGGAATGAACAGGACTAGTTAATTCATAGGTTAACATCTTGTAATAATGCCTGGGTTATATCGTAATGCTTTCTCTATAAATTTGCAAAAGAAACAAGAACATCTATTTAAAACATTGTTCTAACTAAGAACATTGTATATCAATCATGACGAAAACAATCACTCAGATGCTGGAGATAGATGTATTACCACATCTGACATATTTCCCAGAATCGAACCTTCGGGCCATCATCTATTCCGTTAAGTGTGGCAGTTCCTTCTATGCCAGAGCGAAACTGAATCCTTAGTTTGATGTTTTCTTCGCTCAGAAACCAGAAATTGACTGCGGAGCTCTCTGAACGATGGGAGACAGTTGTGCAGAATGGTAGAGAATATATTATTTATTAATGTTCTGGAATCAGTTTTTCTTGATTCGTGGTTAGTGCTTTAATGGAAGGGTAAGACCGCCGACACAATTTCTGCACTAACCAAATTATTCACAGTACGTCAAACTTTTCTTACGCGTTAAATATTACCTTACCTTACCATTCGGCGCTACAGTCCTGGGTGATCAATGGCATCCTGGGAACCCTGGATCAGCCTCCACTGCTCTCTGATCTTCATTTTTTCCATCCATTCCTTGACTTTCATTATACGTAGTTTGTTTTGTTCGTTCTCCAGCTATTTCCGTGCGGTGCCTAAAGTTTTGATAATGCGTATAATGAAACAAGAATCTAATCTGACTTGTCTTACCTGTGTTCATGTGTTCTGTAAATGTTGAAAAATGCAAAAGAAAAATTAACTTTAGGTTTCGAAGCTATTTCTGTGAATTTTGTTAAATGTTGAGAGAGGAACAATTGTTTATAAGTAAAAAAAAAAGAAGAAAGAAATATCAACTGAGAATCAAACCCATGTCTCACTACTATAAATCCAACGTTCTATCCATTAGAGCAAGCAGGTTCTTAAGAGCGAGTGCTTCTCAGTACCCTTTGTTTCCGCAACAAAGTTGAGGGTGTTAAACTTCTGGAACGTTAATAAATAATAAATATTATACCGGTATAACTGCTTTTGTTTGTTTAGTCTTTATTTTTGGCGTTTTGGTTTTTATATTCAGAATTTTTTGTATTTAATTTTTATTCAGTATTTTGCAGGATTTTAATGCTTTTTTTAGTTCACGGCACGTTAAATATCTCTTGCATAGAGATAAATTTGTTCGTGTATAAATAATATTTACATACTCATATAAAACCCCAGACGCTTCTGTATGTCTACCCTTTCAGCGGCTTTCGAGCACTTCTCGTTGGACTGGAAGGCTGAAATTTGGCCCTGACTATTCTTGGATAGACTGGATTTTTTTTTAAATTAATTAATCAGTTGCGTACGTCAACCTCAAGTCTCTGGTATCAAAAATACACTCTTCATTGAGCTAAAAAAAAAGCTGAAATTCGCCATGAAGGTTGATTTTAAAAGCCATAGAACACAACATTCAACAAGTTTTCTTTTCTTTCTAATGAAAGAAGATTTTGAAAAGAGAAAAAAATATTTTAAAATGTTTAACTAGCAAAACTTATCAATTTAAACCAACATGATAAATTGACTTATTGCATTATTTCTGTCACGAACATCTAATTGACGCCATCATTAAGAGATGGAGTTAGTGTTGCCTACATTGTGCTATTTTGTATATACTTTCTTATGTAAGCGTCTCAGTCTTAGAAAGCAATCACGTAGTTCGGCAGAACACTAAGAGATGGAAGCACAACGCTAACAGATGTTGAAGGGAAATCAATGCGATTTTGATAATAAAAATATTAAACATATTTCTGTAAAGTGCATAAAATTTTGAAATTACGTATAATGAAAATAATACTGGCTTTGCCGACCTACGTCAATGAATTAGTAAAATGTCTAAATATTTAAGAGAATAGCAAGGGAGATTTTTAAGCAGAAAGAAAGAAAATGTAAAGTTCTTTGAAAATATGGAAGTGTATGTGCAGTTATCGAGCATCAAATCAGGGCCACCCGACTAGGAAAGGTGAACGTGCGTTTTGCGACCCGGAATACTGATGCAAAGGGAAATGCCAATGTTGAACCTAGTATCACTAATAACTAGATTGATATTTTGTTATTTTTTAATATATGGAAGAAACTTGTTGCATATTTCTGGTTAGGCCAAATTAGGTTACGTTATTAGTTTCATTTTAGGAGCTAGCCACTAGAATTTAAGAGACATTTTGGCTAAAGGCAAAGGCCCCTGTCCGATGCGTACGCGTGGTTAAAGGCACATGGGGCATGTGAAGGTAGGGCTCCGAATATTCTCGATCCACGGCATGAAGCAAGGCGGGGTGCTTAGTCTAATTGATTTGATTTGTTGAATAATCACTCACTAGACTAAGTCCCATTAACAAGTGACAGTGAGAATCGGTATTGTGAACCAATATTGGTTTGCCATTGACTTCCATAGGAAAAAGATGACATACGAAAGACGGCGAAAGGAAAGATGACGCAACGTGGCTCCGAATAATTTATGCCCCTACCCGGAATCGAACCCGGGCCCCTTGATTACAAGGCAGTGAACATTACTATTCACTCACAAGGGAATTACCACCTAAGGTGCCCAGAAATAACAAAAACACTTTGGCAGTCACTTTCAGAGGTGGATACGTGCGAGAAAAGCCTTTAGCGTCCTGGCCGAGATTTGAACGCAGGCCCACCGATTCGCAGTCAGACGCGCTGAGCTACGGCAACTCCTAATTTAATTTGGAAAATATTAGAAATCCTTTTCATTTTCACATGCATATTGATGTAGTGAACCAACTTCACACAGAAAGTAATATAAATCCACGCACTGATACGAATTCAAGCCGAGCAGGCGGCAGAGAGAGAAAGCGGGTTATTAAAAATCAGGTAATATTTTCCCGTTTTTTCTTCTGTCCGTGATTGTTCTCCTTATTTAGTGTTTTCTGCGTTAATTGTTCCTTCTACATGAGATACTATTGCTTCTTGTCAGGGAATTTTATAAAGCTGTTTGTCAGAATGGAAACTGCTACCTTAGGTTAGCTTTGCGGGACCTCAGACTACCAAGAGACAGAGCGATGTTGCTGAATATACAGTTAAGATGTAATATCGTTAATGAACTTAACTGGTTAAGATATCACTGACTCTATAACAACTAGATTGATAGTGAAGCGCACGATTCACATTCCAGGGATCGCAAACCGCACGATCCTCTGTATAGTCGCAACTTGCTCCTGATTATACATGCTTCCGTTCTTGATGAATTTGAAGAGTACTTCTAGGTTCCTTTGTTGGCACTAATTCATTTAGTTTACCAATGGAAAATCATGTATTTATGTTTACACAACGTGCAAGTAATAATAATAATAATAATTTCCTACACACTAGTAATGTTACAAAAATACCTAGTTCTTTTAAAACAATATTTACTGGGAATAATTGAGCAATTCGCAAATGCGGGATTTCTGGAAATCAATACACACTGGCAACGCTGCTTGCTTGCCGCCATACGTTTATCGTTACGATAACTTTGTAGGCACATCACATTTGTTGTCATTACGGAAAATTTTCGAGTTACGGAGGTAACTAGATATCTCTGGCAGTGGTGGCGTGAGAGGGGCTAGTGGTGCCCCTGCCGGTCACGGACACAAGTGAATTGCTTAATCAATGAAGCACATCAATGGTGGTCGGTGACGTAACAGCAATGCCGTCTCAGAACTCTTTATTCGCTTGACAAGCATGACTCTTCAGATTCTAAGAAGCCATTTTTACGTATAGGTTACGGCGAGTGAGCGAAAAAATATCTGCCTTGTCAACTGAGCTTTCCCGACGGGCTCCAAAAAAAAAGGAAAATTAGATTTTCGGCCAACAGTAGCAGAGTGAGTTCACGATTGTTATAGTGAACGGGCATCAATCAAGTTGACTTGCTCCCGGCCTCAGATTAACTTACGCCGCCACTGATCTATGGAGCTCTGCAATAGTTGGGAACTGATAGTAGATTTACAGTTTATTTGGAGTTCGAGCGTTGACATAATATCTTTTTAACCTACGTATTTGTTGCTGAAAGAAAATGAAAAACATGTTTCCAGATTCAGCAAAATAGATAAATAACAGCTCTTTACCTGGAACTGGTAAAATATTTTCGCGAACCTGCCATTGAAAATCGCTTGCTTAAGACAGGCACATATCTAGAAGATGGTTTCACGGAGAACAAAAGCCTTTCACAATAAGGACCCGAGGTCTGTATGTGTGTGAAATTTACGTAAAATGCATATAATTTTGCCAAACATTATACTAATATTACTAAAAATATCCGAATTTCGGGGGAGAGAGTCCGGAACCACCCTCCATCCCTGAATAACCCCTGGCTTAAGTCGTTCGAAAATGCATCTACACGGACACATTTCTCAACATGTCATGTTTGTGAACCGTTGCCCTAAACTAATAGGCTAGATTGTCATAACAGTGCATTCTAGAAATGTATATGAAACGACAGTTTTATTTTATTACGTTTCAAGAAGACTCTCTCTTTTAACCCAAGGTTTTGAAAAACGGTTTTCGCAAATCTGACAAGATAAAATATATACCGTTTTATTATTATAAGTTATTTAAAATTATAACAATTTATTAATATATGCCCTGATTACACACTTCAATTTGAAATACCGGTAGAAATAACTAGACAAATCATGTAGTTCATTAAATTACTAATAGAGGGCAGGATTGTCATTAGTAAATTAGATGTTTTCTAACTTCTTGAAAAAGTATCTCATTTGACATTTATTTATAACAGTTTGGGTTTACGGAACGGAAATTGAGTTATATTATTTAAAGAAATATGGTAATTTATTTTTAATTCAATTGAACCTCATCTACGTCGTAAATAATTGTCTTCATTAATTGAATCAAGTATTTAATTTGATAGCAAAGCCTAGAATTAAAAATTCCCCTTGGGTTACAAAATAATCCCCGGGGGAAAAATAAGGGAACTTTACAACTTGCTGGGATTTTTGAACTTACAATTTTTTCGACGCAAAATTTAATTTTATTGTATATTACCCTTGTTTGGCTATATATCAGGACAATATTTTTCGCACGCATACGTTACGTAATTCTGCTTATCATTGCAAGTCAGTGACTTTATACGACGCTTCAATATATTTATTTTTGAGAGAAGAAATCTCAGCTATAGACATGCGACAATCTTTATGTCCATAGCTGTACTATGGTTTTGTCACTGAGAAAAGTTATCAGGTTTTCTCTTGATATTTTTAACTAAACGCAATTAACTTCATAAAAGAAGGACTTTTGCATTTTGATAAACCTAGGTGATTAAAAAATTTAGAAATAAAAAATCATTAAAACTTTTAAGATGCACGCACTAGGAGATTCTAGTTGCTCAGCATCGACATTAATTTCAAATAAATTGCTGCATGTTTTGTTCTGATTTTCTAAAATAAATAAATAAACTTTGTAAACTTCGAATTTTGGGGCAGTCTCGATTCTACTACATGTAAAGTCTTTAAAATCCACAAACATCCATGCCCCAGCTGGGATTCAAACCCAGAACCTTGGAGACTCTGGCCTGACACCTGAGGTCACACGGCTACAGCAATCGGCTGCTCTGAATTTAAGATGAAAGATAAAACGCGAAAACTCATTAGGTTCACCCAATTGGAAAACTCGCTCTAAAAAGTTTCAAGAATAAAATTACATCCAAAAGCATCGGAATACCATCTAGAAAGATCACATTTTCTATCCGAAGCGAAAGCGTTTCGTTGAAAACCACTCTTTTCGATTGAAAAGTTTGCTCTAAAAGAGTGCTTCCTCTTTCCGCTCTAACAAGATGAAATATTCCGCGCTTACGAATTCGGTGTGTAATCTCCTTGCCTAGCATACTGAAAAGTTTCTCTATATAAAGAATTTCAGCGCCAATTTCCAGAGACCAAAAGTTAATTATTGACACCTTACTAAACTACTTTAGGCTTCAATTAAGTAGATTGGAAATGTGGTATTGCAGTTGTAAATCGGGATACTAATAGGTAATACTGTTAATACAAACCTTTTGGATTTGGAAGGTGCTGGTCTCGAATCCAGAGACCGGTTATCGTCAGTGAGATTTTCCAGTATGTTTCCTCAGTCACACTAGATAATGCCGGGATAGTAGCAAGACATTACTCCCATTACTCTCCTCTACCCACATCCGACCCCTGAGCAAAAGAGGTCTAAAAGCCGTAAATACGATGTTATTCCATTTAGATTCTGTTAATGCAAACCCCGTGATATAGTTGTAGGGCACTAATTCCTAGTCAATAGAAGAGTAACTTATGTAATACTATCACACGGTCTATCGTAAACAAACCTGCGAACATTCTCTGTTAGTAATACAGTGTATGAGCTTGTGCAATCATACAGGTTAACAGTGACTTGTAATCAATAACTTGAAATGTACAAGTTACGTCTTCTGTGAAATCTTATTAAAATATTAAATATAAAAGTGAGATAAAAATGGCGAAAAATGGCATTCGCTAAGAAGAATCTCTTTTTGTTGATCGATAAAGAAAAAATTGAAGAACGGATAGATTAATATAAATGTTCTGTGTTTGTAGTATTATGTTAAATGGGGCTGAAAACGTAGCCTCTACGAAAGAGTCAAACATGCAAGCTTTTGAAACGTAGACGTGGAGAAGAATGGAATAAATTAGCTGGACACAGAAGATGCGTAAATACTGAAAAAAGTTGGCGAGAGAAAAACCATAAAAAAAAGACAAAGAAAGAAACTGGTTGAGACATAGGCTGCGCAGAAATTGTATACTGGGGGATGCAATTAAATATATGGTTGAGCGCAAAAGAGGAAGAAGACAAATCCAACTCCTTGAGAGTATTTAGGAAGATGAATAATATGTTGGGATAAAAAGATAGTCGTATGAGTGGTAAATAGAGAGGAAACACATAAGAACTTTATTAATATATTTCTTTAATATTTATATTGTTTAGAGATATGTACAATACAGTTATATTTATATTAGAAACTAACGTGTGGCCTCAGCGAACGTACAGCTCACGGGGGCGGATCTAGGATTTTCGTGGCGGGATGGCGCAGGTGTGATGAATAGACTAGGAACCTTTTCAATGTATTCCTACTAAAAGATTTTTTTACGTACGGTATACGTATATCATATTTCCCTGCCGATTGCTAATTTTTATTATGGTATATGCATCCAGTATTTTTAGACAAATTAGATTTTTCTGCAAACAAATTGAAGCTTTTCTCTTAGGGAAATTGTCAATATAATACGATAAAAGATTAAATATAACAATGTGACTTACTCTTATGAACAGTAGAAGAGGACGCTGGTTCAAATCCTGCACATATCAGCTATACCAACTTACGTTCTATTGGTCTTTCTGTAGCCTTACAGCGCGAATTTATTATTTACAAATAGAACAGAGGTCCTGCTTTCTACTTTTGCCCCAATGCATGTTGAAAACATGTTACTATGAGACTATTGATAGGTTTAAATCATAGATGGTGTAGAAGCCATAAAATGTAAATTACGTTAATTAATTAGTTAATTCACAAGGGGAAGCTCTTTTAACTTAATTAAGTTACATAATATTAATACAGCGGACTATTTTTTTAGAAGGGAAGAAAAATCTTTATCTCTTATGGATATTCGCAAGATAAGTTATCACCACCATTTGCGTTTCACAAAAGATACCATATTTATTTTCAGTCTCGTGATTCTTGTCTTGAAATATTGTTCACTTCCTTGTCGCTCGATTATTGAATAGAAGATTTCATGTAGTTTAGAAATTATTTTAGTGAGTAATTATAGGAGTTTATATAGTCGATGGTGATAGAAACTCTAATAGGCGTTATGAGAATATCTCTAAGACGTGGTTCTATAAATGAAATAGCAGCGTGGTTCAGTGATAAGTTTGGTAATGTTATGAACAGCGGATCGGCAATGGGGAAGCACATTAATTATACACCATTAGTGATCCTCCTAACTTAGATTTTCCAGGATTTGCCTTAATTTCACAAGAGAAGTACTTCAACTAAGGCTCTGGCCGCTATCTTCCCCTTCCCTATACCCGGAAGCGTAATCGTCGAGGTACGTCATCCTTTGAGCTTAGGCTCAGATGAAAAGTTAACAGTTCATCTCATAAAATCAAAATTATAAACATTGAATAGGAATGTGACACATTACTGTAAGTAAAAATACAATTTCACATGGTGCAAAGATAAAACTTTATATGTTATATTTTGTATGCCATTTCTTCTGTTTACTTTGCTTATATTAAAAACGCTAACTATAAAGAAGTTACATATTAAGTGTCATACTCATTGGTATTGGAAACGGTTTGTGAATTTTTATAATAGCCATACTTCATACTATTTCTGTAATGACATTTTGTAACGTATAAACTGGACATTGACGATTCTTTAATTTTTTCCGAAGTATTAACCAACCAGCAGTAGTGGTGGCTTTTCAGTAACGAGCTCACTTCGTAGTCGGAAAATTTCAGGATCAAATACAGAGACCTTTGATCTCACATAGCTGGTTTGTCTCAGCCAAACAAGGCGAATGTTGGTATTGTAGCTTGAAAAAGACCAAGACCGCTGATTTCTCCTTTGCTTCTCCCGCAGAGTCATATGTAAGTCTCAAGGTTCTGTGAGTAAGTGTTCCTCAAGCTTTTAATGTTTAACCCATCTCTACATGGTAGAATAGAATTCTAAAGCAGTTTTTCTTTTACAGAAATATCTGGGATTATATTTTTCTCTGGAGCTATGCCGCTACCGATAGAGCGCCTTCAGCAGCAAATTTCTTCGAGTGGCGTGATGAGATCATAACTTGACTATCTTTGAAATTATAGTTACTGTTAGAACGCTTCATAATTACATTTCCGCTTCCACAACACGAGCGAAACGGCTAACAGGATTCTGTTGCCACAGTAACTAGAAAACGTTTGGTTAAAGTGGTAGGTCATTTCTTGTCGAATATAAATGAGCATTGTTTCTGTTGATGGTACTACCTTATGTTGCAGCGGAAAGAAACGGATAATTCAGATGCTCAGATAAAATATTAAATCAAACCTTTTTTATGACACAATCTCGTTTGGAGTTCTTATTGTCAAGAGTTCCTGGCAGCTGCAAAGCTCCGGATTTCTTGAGAATAAGTAAGCCCTACAGGTTCTACGAGAGATCACTTGTAGTCACCACTGCTATGCAGACTTGGGACATTCTTGATCACCTGTTATGATGCGTAGTGTCAAGAAGTTCATTGTCGGACCAGAAGCAACCCTGAGATTATTTTATTTAAGTGAAATAAGTATGAGAAGCCGTTCAGCGACAACAAGCAGTCTACATAAAGAAAGCGACAATATATAATATACTCATAGTTGAGCTGCTTTAGACTGAACCCAGTAGATATACAAGTTCATACCATAAATAATATAATCAAGATTATTTAAAAAAGAAATCGATTTTGGATTATTCGAAAAAACAAGATTTTTTTATTTTTTTTAAAAAAATATGAAGATTAGTCTAATAAAGTCAAGTAATATATCACATTTCAGCTGAAATTTTGAAACGAACGGTGCAAGTTTGAGTTGCCTAGCACAATAGTTTTTGAGTTTTGGGAGTTTTAAAGGTTTGAAAACTCAACGAAAATCAGTGAATTTTTCAATTATTATTATTTTTTTTAACAATTTGTAACTCAAAAACCAAATATGATAAAAATATGAAATTTTGTATTTTTGATCATATTGATGCATAGTACCCAATTACTAAATATCACATATTTTGTAAAAACTTAGGTCTAAAATTGTTTTGTTTTTTTATTGGTTGATTTGGTATGGAATAGCCCTTGAACCTATTTAAGCTGTAGAGCCATGGAATTTAATTCATTCGAACATTATCTTATAACATATAAATAAATGAAGCATTCATTAACCCAAAAATAAAAAATAAAATATACAAATGCCATTAATTTCCTTAGCAATCTGGCCTAGCAAAATGAAATATTTTTTTCCTTTGACAAATAAATTTTATCCCTAATAATTATGCAAAATAAAAATACATTAAGTGTACTTTGAATTAGTTTTCACTGCTATGAGTGAGGTGACATAGCCTCCTTCCTGCTAAAAAAAAATGAGCCCTTTCTTATTTGAGTTAACCAAATCAGTTCTTACGCCTTTTCCCTGTGTGAATTCCTAAGTTATTGGTTTCTCCGCCTGCTTCTTTGCACAACAATTTCTACAAAATAAAAGTGCCATCTCAAGCAGTACATAATTTAGAAGTGTCTGCTACTTCACTCTATTCTCTTTTCTTCAAAATTAAAACGAAATAATGTTCAGTGGTGTCTCTATTCAGGCATATTCTTTTTGTTTGTTTTTTTACAAAAAAAAAAAAAAAAAAAAAAAACGATGCACACATATTCAGTTACGTTTCAATTTAAAAAAAAAAAAGAGCTTAGCATTCTTCTCTCAAGAAGATTTCCAATTTTCTGATTCAAGTTACTAATGATTCAAACAATAAAACAAAGAAATGGCAAACCTTTATCCACTGTGTTCTATCTTGCACAGTAAAATGAATTAAAAACAAATCACACAATAAAAATTACTTGAAACGCAAAAGCACTATTCAAAAACTCTTATTGTGCAAGAGCTCAGTTTCAAGATATTCGATCTTTCAATGTTACACACGTAAATTTCCTTGGTTCCTCTTTGTTATCTTTTCTTCCCTGAGCTTCTTACTCCGTTGAAAGAGACCACGTAATATTGAACGCTGTCTCTTTAAAACGAAAAACAATTTCTTTGACGCTATGCCTTTTCTTCCTTTCCTCCACTTTCTCCGAAGTAAAGGAATATAAAACTACCGTTTACCATCCCATTGACTCCGTCTTTATTTTCATGACCCAGTCACCTCAACTGTGCTTGTCAGCCTATAGTTTGTTCCTGTCTCCTACTCCCGAATATTCGCCACAACTCATTGTCCTCACAGGGCTAACCGCATCTCTCCTCCGTTGCTCTCAGTCACTAACATTTTGCACATAATCGTACTTAAATGATATGCCCTAGTATACGAGGTAGATTCCCTCACTTCATCTAATCAGACAGTTGGTTGTCAATTGAACGTGAATCGATATTAGCGGATTGATGTCTCCAGAAATGAATCCAGGACCTCCAAACTGACGATGTAAATGGAGATCTAGGAGAGGTATAAAAGCATTTTTTGTTTTTAATCGTTTTCCTGTGGAGATTGCTTTTGCATCAGGAGAGGGCCGAAACACAATCGATTCCTAGGTGAATAGCAGCCACAAATTTTAAAAAATATCGTACTGGGAATGTATTTAATAAATTTTAAAATTTAGAAGCTAATGTTGTTGTCTAAAGATGTTCAATTGTTTACCAAAATTTATTTAATAGAAATGAATTTATTTTATAATACGATTTTAAAAAATAAAAGAAATCTGACAATGCACATTAATATGATTAAGTTTTGTTTATAGTACGCGGGTTAAGTCATAAGTTATGACAACTATTATTTTTCTTTTGAATGGGGGATAACAGGACAGATCGAAGATACACGTTGCAAACCTTATGGCATGGGCTGTCGAGTGGTCCCACCAGATGGTGTATGTGGGTAGAGCTGCATGTCTGAGCACGGACGCCCCGAAGTTCAGTAGGTGAGCGAGCGACAGTGGTCCGGAATGGAGGTCACGAAGAGTGAACAACGTGCGTATGTGAAAGTACCATTTCTCCGCGGCAGGAATGCCACACAGAGTTACGGGAAGCACTAGGTGAGCGTGCCCTAGCCTATCGAATAGTGGCGAGTTCGCGGCGAACAGGATGCCCACTGCGCGGCACCTAGTGCTTCCCGTAACTTTGCGTGGCATTCCCGTGCATTCCTGCCGCGGAGAAATGGTACTTTCACATACGCACGTTGTTCACTTTTCGTGACCTCCATTCCGGCGGCTCACCTATTGAACTTCGGGCCGTGCTCAGACATGCAGCTCTACCCACATACATCATCTGGTGGGACCACTCGACAGTACATGCCATCAGGTTTCCAACGTGTATCTTCGATCTGTCCTGTTATCCCCCATTCGAAAGAAAAAAAGTTGCTGTGACTTATGACTTAACCCTCGTACTTCTTGGCCTGTCATGATAATTCAACAATGGTTTTACTAATACGATTTAGTAATAACAATACAGGATGAAGCTTAGCTGTTAGTTCTCGTCGGGCTTCATTCTCTGGATACAACCCCAATAGTGATGAATTGGTGTATTGATTATATTCACAAGTACAGGACAAACTCTCCACTTAGTGAGTAAATAAGAGGCAAAGGATCCCAGACAGCCCTGAGCTTCAATACACCATCTTTGTTCATGTTTTTCTGTGACATTTTATTTCAATTGTTTCCTGAAAACAAAAGATCTGAGAATTTGTTAGTTTTATTTAGAATCTGACGGAAAACGAATAAACTGAAATCCATTAGCTCCTTTTTCCAGTGCAAGTTGAACAGTGGATGACTTTTCGCACTTTATGTATTTTTACCATTATAGTTACTAGTGTCCTACTGAAAGCAGCAGATCCTTCAAGGCAAGCTATTGTTTTGGTGCAGAAATTCTGTCAGTGCTCTTACCATTCCATTGGAGCACTAACCACGAATCAAGAAAGCCACTAATTTCAGAACACAAATCAATAATTATAGTCTGCACATCCTGAATGGCTGTCTCCCATCTGTTCAGGGAGCTCTACGATCCCTTTTTCGTAAAAATCCACAGGTTTCCGGGCGAAGAAATCATCAAGCCAAGAGTTCAGTTTCGCGTGGTAAGACTTCCATTCCCAGCTCCTGAAGAACTGTTTTCGTCATGCTTGCAGTGTGAGATCTGGCGTTGTCCATATGGAAAATCACGGGATGGTGTGCAATAGCCGCCGCAAGTTCACGCAGTTGTTCACAATATGTTTACTGTCACATCCCTGGGGAACAACTTAAAATGAATGATTCTTTATTGGTCCTAGCAAATGGACAGCATTGTCTTGCGTGGATGCGGCAGCTTCACTTTTCACACGACGTACTCTCTTTCTCTTTTGGGGTGAGCCACTGTTTCCTGTGTGTGATGTTGACATACAGGCACAATTGTTCGACACCCGTAACAATTTTGGATAAAAATGGTTGATGTTGGCGAGCAGAGCGATGACCAGCGAGTAAGGAGGCACAGATGGCATATTGACTTTTGTGTTTGTACCTGAGCATGTGGGGAACCTATGCACCAAATTTCTGCACCTTGTCCATGGAATGTAGGTGTCTTCCGATGATTGTATGGTCACAGTACATCTATGTGGCCAATTTCAGTGTCGTTTGGTGTATATGCGGCTGAATTAATGCGTTCAAACGGTCCTCATCATAGTCCGATTTCCGTCCACACCGTAGTTTGTCGTTCATGTTGAGCACTCCCTTCTTGAAACGAGCATTCCACCTTTGGGAAGTCCTCTCACTGATAGTGCTATCGCCATACAATGTACAAATATTTTGGTGCCCTCCGAGGCAGGCACACCTCGATTAAACTCAAACAACGTAATGTGACGGAAATATTAGTTTTTCTCAACTTGACACTCCATGTTCAATTTCCAACAACAAAAAACAAATGCATTAATGTCGATGGTTCCACCTGGAATGGATTAACGAAGGGACATATTATGCAGTGCACAAAAAATAACAACAGCAGCAACTAGTTACACCTCCTTTTTTGGCCGACAGAATTTATGCACCAAGCCCATATAAGCCATATCCGATTATCTCCATCTTGCCTATTTGTATTAGCGCCATCTTCTACCCCTGTTTCATTCAACCTTCATTTGGATAAAAGAACAAAGGACCTCAACTGGAACCTTGGAGTACTTCTGACCAGGCTATACATATTCAAATGATTTAAACTGTTTCTACACCACGTACTACTTACGATGTGCAAGATACGAAATAAAAAGATATACAAACTGTGACGTTAGACCAAATCTTCAATAATATGGCATGACTAACTTTATCGAATGCTTTGGAAAAATCAAAATATGTCGAGTGTATTGTTGATCTATTTCATTATCATCAGTGCTAAAGTTTGGCCGGAACGGCGTTCCGGCATAAATAAAAATCTACCTCCGAGAGTTCCGGCATAAATTCACGAAGGTAGAAACGCAATAATCTCGAAAGTGTTTTCGAAATATATTTTTTGACAAAGTTTAATTTGAACTGTTAGTTCAATCATGATATTGTATTCTTATCGTGGCAATTTATATTAACTATATAGGCGGCCTAATATATTTATTTTTTAAATAATAAGTCATCACTAGTGACCATTGTTAAGTATTTAATTTGCTAATAGTTACACATTTTTTTTAGCCGTTGTTATGACGCTCTTAAATTATATCATTCATTTTAAAACGTGCATTGCTTTTCCTTTTTGCTATTGTAAGTAGATCGTTCTTATCTAGTGTGAATGTAAAGGGTAAAATACAATTGTAAGGAATATTAACGTATAATCAATAAATCTTTGTTTGAAGCAAAACTTCATGACCTAATATTTGATGTTTAGGAGATTATATCAAGATTAAAAAATATATATTTTCCTTGCGTTTACAATTTGTTTAGATCTTTACAGTTATCTGCGTATCACTTTGTTTTTCGAGAAGGTTTAATTAGACAAAAGTGGTGTATTTATTTACGGTTAGTATGACGTAAGATAATCTAACTTTACCTAACCTAACCGTTAATCAGATACAGCAAAGCCTATAATACGAGACTAATTTTTATAGTATTATTAAATAATTATATGTTTATTATTATTTTCACATTTTGATTTGATAGGAAGGTTTTGCAGGTCGGTCATACAAAAATTGGATATATCCTAGGTTGGGGCAAGTTTAGTATGGTACAGTAGAATTTCGTGACTCGTGAAAAGTTTAAACACTCAAGAAATCATGGACTAGATAGATGGTGTTAACATTTTGTGAAAATGTGCCTTTTAACTCACGAAATACTCGCGAAATTGAGAAATTTTGGTTCCATGCACTAATTCTGAGCTCTACTCAAGAAATTATACCATTTTTACGCATTAATTCATGAAAATAATACCTAAACAGACGAAAAATGAAATTTATCTTCAAAAATCTATAATCGGACTCGCGTAGCACGGAGAATGTTAGAATGTAGTATACTGAATCATTCATAGATAGCAGCAAATTTGAAACGATGATTTGCCATCTAGCGGGGAAAATATGAACTTCAAGATCACAAGGTCATTCATTGTGTGCGTTAGGCGGTATTCGCGGTGAAATGCTTTCTGAAGACTAGTCGAACACGTGAAATGATATGGGATGACCCTGCGCATGCGCAGCACGTCTGAAATGCTACTACATTCATAGGACCACAGTTTGTTACAGAACATGTTGTTATAACATTCCAATTGTCTGGCCTCGTTTGACATGATTTAAGCAAAGAAAATGTATGTATCAAATTTTCAGTATAATCTTAACTAGAATGCAAAGATTTTATAACACTTTTGCAGAAAAGACAAACTCAGATCATATATTTTAGGGTCTAACTCAGTTCTTTACGTTTGTTGTTGCTGTGTGATCAATTTTTGATTTACGAGTATGTTTTAATTATTAAGATATGCAAAATAGTTTTAGTATTATTTATATATTGTGCTATTATTTGAACAGGCTTGTATGGGAGTAACTCATGAATTAAAAGTTAAAAAAAAAAGTAGAACGTTAACAAGCGTAAAAATTTAATCTTAATTGACAGTTCATTTTGTACTAAGGTGAAAATGGACAAACAATATTATTTTACTCTTTCCTAACTAATCGATCGTTCCGGTATCATTAAGAACAGCTCATTGGTGTGACTAAGCTTACTTCTGGTATAGGAATTAAGTGAAACAGGACTTGGTCATACGAACTACGCACGAACATTCAGGTACCTTTACGTATACCCCCGTCTCTCCTCACAGAAAAAAAATTCTTCAATTATTACTGCATTCCCTGAGAATTCACATCAAAGTGACTCAGCTAAATTTCGTAAGGTCTAGTTTTCCTTTTTCTCATCTTCACTTAAGCTTCGATTTTTAAATAACTCATTGAAAGAAACTTTCACAAATATTTTTATTCTCTAGCAGAATCTATACGATTCCATGAGAAAGTATGAACTTTTCACTATGTATAATATCACATTCATATACACTGAAAATATACATTAAAAAATCATAACACAGAATAATAAAAAAACACACTCCGAAGGGAAGGAGGGAAAGCAGGAAAATGGATGCTCGTTTACTTAGATGAAGATAGAAGAATGACTTTGATTTAAAAATGACATCACGACGTGCTCTCCTAAAATTGCATGGGTTTTTGCCTGACTGTCATGAGTCAGCGAGAAATCTCATAAAGAAGAAGAATTGTCCGTCCAGTGCTGTTCACGAAATTGTAACAAGATTTCTTTATCTTCATTCGCCACGCCATCTGGAGTGATTTTTTTTAAATAGTTACCAAAAGGAAAAGGAAAGCGTCTGAGAAGAAAGCGACAAGAAGATAAATAAGCGTATGTTTCTCTCTTTTTTGGTTCACATCATCATTTCATACCAATTCTGAAAAGAAAGAAGTTAAAAAAAAAACAGCTGTTATGTAACAAGGAATAGTTCATGTTCTCACGGCTAGAGCATGTTGATCTGCAAATTTCCAGGTTTTATTATTAATATCTATGTAGGCCGAGATGTGGAAGTAAAAGATATTTCCTTTTTTGTACTAATTTAATCAATTCATGAAAGCTGTCACTTCTTGCTTCGTATTAAAGGCAAGTAATGTGTATCAATGTACGTTTCCTGTTACACTTGTATAGATGAATAAAATACAACATTGTTAAAAGAAAATGCGATTATATGTCAAACTATATTCTATTCCTATTTGTCTTATACGAACAATGTTTTCGAAACACCAACCTCCAGACAGCATAGACGAAGGAATTAATGAAGATAGGTATTTCTTACACCTCGTGATTGGTATCCTAAATTGTGGCATAACCAACCAAAGCAGACATAACTTCGATCCTCCACCTTCAGCAGTGTTGTCAGGTCCCGTCGTCATATTTCCATCAAAATACTGAAAAAAATCCCCGATTTTGGCAAAAAAAAAAAAAAAAAAAAACGACTGCTAGATTTACTTTTAAAATTACTGAAAACTAAACATTATGTGTGTCAAAATGATTCAACAAAATTTCCCGTTTTTTGTCTTTTATTCATTTGACCCTTCATGTGGCCCAGATTTTCCCGTTTTCCGGGAAATTTTCCCTCACCTGACAACACTAGCCTCCTGTCTGATCCAATATGAACCACATTTTTAGTTGTAACTAAGTTTATTTAAGTTTGTTATTGCTGTGGGGCCCATTTCTGATTTGTCTTAATATTTAAGTTAGGCCAATGCATAACAAATTAACGGAACGTAGAGGAGAAGGTCCAAATATGGGCTGTGGTCCAAATAGGGGCTAGTAGACGTTTTAGACTTATGTTTGCTTATGTAGTACTGCTGACAAAAGTGTGAAACAGTTCCCCAGGGACGAAGGTGGTGGTGGACGCGACAAAGAGTTGGATGTGGTTGTTTTATTTGCATGTTGTGCCTGTTTTCAACAGTGGGGAAAGTTTTATCAGGCATTTCTATTTCAGCTTTTCTGAAAACACAATAAAACCAAGTATGATATGTTTTATAAGGTCAGGTGTAATCCTCTGATACAGAACTCGTAGCCAGTATAAAACAAATAATAACAATATTGCGTATTGACTTCTGTTGCGTCACGAAGCAACCCTTATGAATGATCTAAATATGGGCTACCTTGGCTACCTACATCTTCATCTTAAGAGTTTTCTTCTCTTAGAACACAGTACTTGGAATTTCAAACATAGTAAGTCCTTTTCTTATTTCAGTAGTTCCTGTCATAAAGAAAAAAAAAGTAAGCAATCGACTTAGAAAACGAGGAAGTGCTACTGTTATAACGGATAACGGACACAGACTACATGAAGAAAGTGAAAAATTTAAAGTTGGAAAAGGGGTAAGGCAAGGAGATTCAATTTCTCGAAAACTGTTTTCTACGGTCCTGGAGAGTGTTCCAAAATTTAAACTGGGATGAAGTTGGAATAAAAATTAATGGCCAGTATCTTCATCACCTACGATTCGTTGATGAAATAGTCCTGTTTGCTTCAAGTGCAGATGATGTAGAATAATGACAGATGTAGCAGTCGAGTAAATGTTTCACACTAACTTGATGTATGCACTTTCGATGCCTTGATGCTCAAGTGATTTAAGTACTGCTACCAAGGAGACCGAATCGAAAGGTTTTTCAGAATCTATGAACCCAGACACAGTAGAAGTTCATTTTCATTAGTCCTTTCTATAACTTCATTCAATATTTGTATTTGGTCCATTGTGCTAAATCCACGACGAAATCTGGCTTGTTCCCTTCCCTGGTTAAAATCCAGTATCGCTCAATACGATTCAAAATAACTTTGGTGAACATTAGGTATGGAACTGACTGTAAACTAAATGGTCTCTGGTTTTCGACACGTTGTTTGTCCCCTTTCTTGTACAACAAAATGATAACAGCATTATTTCAACTTGACGGTATTTCTCTCTTCCTCAGGTACATCGAGAATAATTTAGCAAGTTCCTCTGCCGTCTTTTCACCTCCCCATTTAAACATTTCTGCTGTGAGTCGAACTTCTCCTGGCGACTTTCCGTTCATCATCCCTCGAAGTACTTTATCCACTTCTTCATTACGTCTGGAACTTCTACATCATTTTCTTCTGAATCTTCATTTCCTAGTTCTTCTTCGAAGTAGTACAATTCGCTGTAGAAATTTTCAAACAATTTTATAATTTTCTCCTTATTTCGTGTTACGGTCCCGTCTGATCTCTTAACTGCAATTATTTGCTTTTTCCCTATCATGAGCTTCTGTTTGGTTTTCTTCAGGCTCTTGTTTTCCTCGTTTGTGTTTCTAACAAGACTTTCGTTGTAGTTTCGTAAACCATCTCTTATTTTCTTCCTTATGGTTTTATTTAGTTTTATATATTAAATCCTCTTAATGTAATCTTCCTCTTCTTTCATTTCCCTTCTTTTCTTCATCAAGAGTTTAATTTCTTCAGAAATTTTGCTCTCTTTTTTCTTTTTGATTCCTGCTATTTACTTCGCTGTTTCTCTTATTATCTCAGTCAGCATTTTATTTCTGCTATTGATGTCTTCTTTATCTTCTTACTCTTCCAAGGCGCTGAATCTGTTGCTTATTATTTCTATTTTGAATGTCTGTCTGTGTTTCCCTAGATTTCTCAGATCTAAAACTGGCGATTTTGCTCTGATAAGTTTCTTTTCCTCAAGTCTAGTATTTAGTTTCAGCTTACATCTCACCATCCTATGATCACTCGAGACTTTAAAACTGTTCAGAACAGACACGTCTTGCAGAATTTCCCTGTTATTTGATAGAACGTAGTCTATTTCGTTTTTAGTTCCATTTAGGCCTTTCCATGTCCACTTCCTCTGGGGCGGTTTCTTGAAAAATGTATTGGAAATTAACAGTCTGTTGGCTTCTGAGAATTCCAGTAACTTCTCTCCTCTCTTGTTTCTGTTGCCAAATCCAAACTTTCTCACTTTCGTGTCACTGCTCTGCTTGGTTTCTACTTTCGCATTGAGGTCTCCCATTACAATTTTGTAATGCGATTTGCTACTATCCAAAATCTTCTATATCTCTTCGTATAGGTCTTCGATTTCCTCCTCCGGATGTAACGTTGTTGGAGCATACACTTGTATAATTTCCATACTGTATCTGTTGTTTATCTTTACTACTACCCGTGCGATTCTATCTGAAATTCCTTCAGTTTCTGTGATTCGTGACTTCAGATCTTTATTAATTATGAAGCCAACGCCTGTCGGTTTGCCATTTTCTGTTCATTTGAAGTAGAGCGTGAATGGTGGCCGCCTTTATGGTATTCCAACTGTTCTTCATTCTTCCTCCACATAAACAATTGACCTTATAAAACAAGAACGGTTAATTTGTCATGTATGACAAACTACTACTATAGCTTGTGAAAGTTAATTAAAAAAAGTAACACATTGTTTAAAAGATATGAACGAAAATATTAGCAAAAGAATATAAAGCAGCGCCATAAATTTTTATATAGTGTTAAAGTTCCTTTCCCGAATAACTTAAGAATGGAGAGGCCGATTTGAGTACAGTTTTGTGTAACTAACAGAAAATCACATTCTCTTTAAGTTACAAGAAAGTGTACCCAAATAGGTCTATCCATGCGGTGAGTATACGTCCCGAATTTTAGGGTAATGTCCCGGAAAAGTATTAAAAGTCTTGAATTTCACTTGATAGGAACATTTGAAGTACTTCTAAGTTTTTCATTTATCCTGGAAGTTCGTAATTAATAAATAAGTCATAAAGTAATTAATAACAACTTAGTGATAATTAATAAAGCGTTGTTATTTAAGAAATAAATCAGTGAGTTATTTGACGGCTCAACACCAAGGGAGTAAAAAAAAAATAAAGTTCTGAAGGTGTTGCTTTTTTATAAGTATTAAAACCAAGATAGATTTTAATAAAGCGCAACTTTTAAGTCAAATTTATGGCCTGATTGAAACTTTCTTCCTTTGTTGAGCCTCAAGCCACCTGCAAAAAAGGTGTATTAGATCCTGTTAAGACCTGTTCCGAATTTATACTGACAAGTAAACCTAGGGAACTGTAGACTCGCCGATTTGCTTGAGACTCCGGGAAAGTATAGTGTAAGTGAAAATATTTGGAGCCCCGTTTTCCGTTTTGGCCCTAGGGTTACCACCTTTTCATTTCCGTATTCCCGGACACATTTTAAATTCTATGCACAGAGCACCTGTATAGGTTTATTTGTCACCGAATTACCGAAAGAGGCAGGGGGAACCCAGGCATAATCGCACCCATTGGAGTGCTGGACGTAAATACACTGGTTTTCCCTCCGTACAAGAATACGGGTAAGTAGTATCCTGAACACCTGGGAGAGAGAATTGGGATAATAGACTTACATCGAAGTATCTTTCTGTCATGCACTTACTTTTGTAGTACTCTACGTTTTAATAAGGAAGTACCACCAATTTGACCAAAAAGAAATAATTTCCGAAGGTGTTAAATTAAGAATGAAAATATAACATACTGTAACGAAACGTAGGTCCTGCAGCGTTAGGAGAAATTTAATGTGTTTGGGACATCCTGACTAACATGTAAATTTGCCCTGGGCCCGCAGGGTCACCAGGCTGGACTTCTGGCCGACTTAGGCCACTTTCGTCCTTTGATTGTTTAATATAA
Source organism: Lepisma saccharinum (assembly GCA_022664845.1). Taxonomy (NCBI): domain Eukaryota; kingdom Metazoa; phylum Arthropoda; class Insecta; order Zygentoma; family Lepismatidae; genus Lepisma; species Lepisma saccharinum. The sequence continues at coordinate 38,182 of JAGDQP010002641.1, read as the reverse complement.
TCTATGTGAATTATTATTATTAATTAATTATGTTGGATTTTTGAATCGGATCCGCACCTAGTCCAACTAACTCACCCCACCGCAAACTCCAAAGAATCCACCAGATTCAAGCTATGATAACTTTAGTATGAAAAACTGTAGTTCTAATTTGAGTGATCTGGAAGTGGACAAATTATGAATTTACTGAAAAAATTGGATTTTGTACAGGATATTGCACAGAATTTGTCGCGCAACTGACTGCTGACTGCTATAGTTATATTGTTATTAAATTAATTGAGAGTTTATTTAAAATTAAATTTAAGGGAAATAAATAAATAAGTGAAAGGAGAGATTTTGGAAGGAAGTTTAGAATTTAGCTTTGTATTTTTTTCATCTTCTTTTGTTGTATGCATTGTATGTACATTTCCTTACCACTTCTTTTCCTATTTTGAAAGTAAACAACCCGCCGCGTAATTTCCATGAAGATCCAAGAATTCTTCGTTCCTTTATATTTGAAGTGTGTTGTCATTTTTTCTAAATGCTGTGTTCTTGGTAAATGAAGTTTGCATGCACCCTCAGGATTTTTGTCTACTTTTTTTGTGTTTTGTAAATGGCTCAATACCAATGTAGATGTGATTATCCACCGATTTAATAATATTCAAATGGCAATGAAATCGTTCTTCAGAAACCTGATTTATGGCACTTTGAATTAGTTGTATGTCCTGTTTTGGAGTAATAGAGAGAACTGTCGACATCCATTTTAACAAGTTGTTTGTGTGATTATTCAGTATGTTTTGAAATTTCAATTCCAAATTTTTTATTTCATTATTCTCCGGGTTTGAATTTGAAAAATCTTGGTTTTCCACTTGAGTATGTAAAGAGAGCGAAAATGACTCTCCAAATCTGTAGACTTTATTTGTGATGAATGTTTCATTACGAAGTGGTCTTTGAGGGTAATTTGCCGCTGCTGTTCTGTGTGGGACATCCTAAAATAAAGTCTGTATAAATGCAATGCATTTCATACTGTGCAACCTATAGAGGGTGGTACGACAGGAAATATTGAAAATTTGACAAGTTTAAACAAATCGGAAACACACGAAACCATTATATGATACGTCAACAACGAGAAATAACCATAACATTTACAACCCACTCTGTACAAAGTATGCAGGATTTTATTTATATAGACAAGTAGAAGGAAACAACTATGTGAAAACATGAAGGAATTACAATTAATAAATTGAAAGGTCATTACAAAGCACAACATTTTGTATAATTAATATGGTTTATTTTTAAACAATAATTCTTATTTCATAAAATTCAGAATATTTCGGTTTGAAATTTACTTTACATTGTAGTTCTGCTTTTACTACATTAACGGCAAGTCTATTACGACTGTTGGGACAAATATTTCCCATCACATACTCTAGAATTTGTACAAATTCGGCAAGTTCGACACCACATTTAGTAAATAAAAAGTACCACCTCGAGGCATGTTTTGAAATAACTTCGCAAAGGACTTCTGTAATCATGGAATATTCTGAATATTGAGCATCTATGTCTACAAGATTACACTACACAATGCAAATTTACTTACAGCGTCTTCAGTATCTTTTCATTTGATGTTTTCTGAAAGAATAAAGGCTTTGAAATTATAGAAAAGATTGTTTTCACTAAAATCGAACAAAATACCAAATTGCTAAAATGGAACAAAATACCAAATTGCTAAAATGGTACAAAATACCAAATTGATAAAATGGTACAAAATACCAAATTGCTAAAATGGAACAAAATACCAAATTGACGTTCATAAAAAAAATCAACTTTAGTTTAAGCTATTTCTGGTTAGATGTAAGTTTTATGAGACATTCCTTAACTTTAAAACCAGAGAACTCCACTATTGCATACATCTCTGCAGAAGAGAGATAATTTTGTTCCAATTGAAAATTGTTTTATAAAATATTCGAGGAACGTTACATAGAAATACAACTTATTATGCTTTTTTTTTCAGTAGGAACAACTTGTTCTGAATGATCAGTCAGAATCACTTGAATACAAACTTACCTATCAGTAAATCACATTCTTCTACACCCAATAATAAAAAGTATCCGATGCTGACTACTCATTTCTACACCAAACGCACCATTGCACGATATGAAGAAATCATCTCGTAGACACATGACGTAGATAATTTTCCCATACCAAATGGACAGTCATAGAACTTGAGAAAACGTACCGTTTTAGTAGAAAGGGAAACTTCACTGAAAACTTTAATAACTGAAGTCGCCATCCAAGTTCATTGACCAAGATTTCTCTTTGCTTATTTTGTTGTGTTATGTGTGGCAGGGCAATTACAAACAGCGGAAGTTAATTGCAAAAGGTTTCTTTGTAAATTATTAAAAAAATAAATATTTGTTTCCTATTATTAATGACTATTGTCCGCTGTATGTGCTATCATCTTATCAAAGATTTTATTTATCAGTACTACCCAAATATGTTCCACAATCGTTTCTGAGCTTTCGTTACTGTGTTCATACAGTCAAGAACTTTTGTATGAATACCTTCATGTGCGTGATACTGGATACAAAATGGGAATAACTTTTAATTTTTCTTATTTGAAGCATAACTAAAAACAGAGAAAAGATAAGTTTCGGACCTCTACGTGAATAATTTCAACAGCATGAGGAGCTAATACATTACAGACGATAACTTCACACTTACTGCATCCACAGGATATTTTAGGAGCAATATTGAATCAGGAGCTCACTTTCGATCTATTTGCAGCCAGTCCTTTAACAGATGTGAATGCTGGTTTGAATGCGATTGAAAACACTCGGCACTTCTGCGGCACTACTTTGCACACTTCATCTATATTTTTCTTAGTAAAAAATTTTTCCACCAACTTGCGTTAAGCATCATTCCGAGTCATTGGTTAATGATTTTCACTATTCTCATGGACGTTTGTAGATTTAAGTCTATCCCATTTTACCGGAAAACTCTGTGAACGTTATTGTATACACACATCCTTTTCTTCTTTCAGTCATCATATTCGCCTTTATTTTTTAATTAAAAAAAATCTTCGCTTTTTTGGATATTAACTGCTCTATATTCGATGTGAAATTTATCAAAAGAACACTGGCTCACTGGCACGTGATTACAGTGTTGCCAAACAGTTATTATTGAAGCTTACCATATTTCTACTGCTGTCCTTAATGGTTGTTTTAACATCTTTATATCTAACACTATCGACTTCCTACATCAGGTTTTCAAATATGATTATAGATGGCAACATATGTTTTACAGTTCCTTCTGGCTCCACGAAATTCTATGCAAAACTTTTCAACAAAAATAACAAATGTCACATTCTGAAGCAACCAATGCAACCTTCTGAAGTACGTACGTAAATCCTTGGAACAATAAAGTCCTATGCCACAATTCATATCACGTACTTTAAGTTTTTTTTTAAAAAAAACTGTATTCAATGACATGTCTAATTCTAGACAATTAGTATTGTAAGTGATAAATGGAATTCACGAACTTAATTAAATACTAAAAATTTTGGAGAAAAAATATAAATTCTGATTTACGAAATATTTTGAAATCGTCATTCTTATATTTCTCAGAATGATAAAACATGTGGCATAGGATTATTTTATCCGAAGCCCTTGATATATTAATTCAGTTATTTTGGACATTGAAATTAACATTTTAATTATTGAAGATAAATCCCATCCTGTTTTACGTGACTGTACAGCGAACCAAGCAAACAACATGACATCATGAGAACACTAAAGAAGGTAACAAGAAATATTTACCGTGAAATTACAACCAAGGAATTATTTTCTTTCATAATACACTTAAGTACTTTAGGTATAAACGGAGTGATAGGAACACTGACTTGTTTAATCGAACTTAGAACGATTTAGTAAAACGTCAATAAAAATAAATTTGCACTTGAGAGAAGATGAGATTGTCTTTCCTCCACTTGATAAATACTGCACACCAACAGCCCCGCTATTTTGCACGTCTAGTTCTGCAATATTCCCGTATTTTCTTGAGAAAGATGACACGTATTCTGTTTTATCAGCCTATCCTGTTTTACCTTACTCTCTCCGTATTTGAGTTCAAGTTGATTTGCGGAGCATCGTAACAGATTTTGTAAGTCTTTAGTTTGATTTCATACGTCTGTAAATCCTGGTCAATTTATATTTTTTCTTTATGTGATATTTTAGAATAAAATTTGCTAATGTGTTCTGCTTTGAATTCGAATTTTATATTAAACACATCACAATAACACTTTCTTTCTCGAATATCTGATATATAACTCTACGTGGTACTAACAGAAAGTTAAAATGATGAATTTGAACCACCCCATTCTTGTTTCCAACCTTTTTTGTTTAGCAGCATGCATCATTGCATGTCAAACATACCACAGTGACCCATTTATAACAGAAAGGACGAAACGAGAAACGTCGTAGAAATAAAAAGGAAGCAGTTTCTGGACTTCTATTCTTTGTGAATAGCCGATACTTACTGTAACATAATAGTTCGTCAAAGCTGTGTCAGAAGAATTGTCGGTCGTATTGTAATATCAGATCAAAGTATACTGGGCAATCGAGTAATCTATTTCGATTCACGGTTTTCCTACATAATAATCGAGAACTCTGGGGGTTCCGCGGTATTCTGGAAGAGGATTACTTTTATAAATCGTTCGGTATAAAAGTTATAATCAGAGTAAAACACGAAAATAATAATAATAATAATAAATTTGCCAGAATTCTTTCAGTATGAAGAACCTTTTAAAGTTCGAAAAAATACAATTTTGGAAAATATAAACTTTCATGCATTTGTTTTGGCATATTAAGAAATTAAGGAGAAACCCTTACAGTGATTCTGCTAGAATTTTCAGTTTTCGGGATGTATGACCAAAATTTAGGGTGTAAGTCGATATTTCGAAGGGTTCTACTTGTTTAACCGTGAAAATGTTCAGGTTGCAGGCAGAGCCGGCTCTAAGCCACCGGCGCTCTGTTCCAAATGTTCGCCCTCATAAATAGTAAATTTAATACTACCCGTTGCGATACACTTATTTATTTATTTAGGAAGAATACAACGGTCGTATGCCCAGTTATGGTATTCTGTAAAAAGTAAATTACAATTTAGTTTTGTATTACCAGGAAAGCTTAGTAACATATAATCAGTCCCTACTCTCAATATTATCAACAAAATATAAACACAATATATACTAAACACAAGAGAAATACATCACAATATAAAGTCAAATTTAAAATTAACATAGCTAACTCAAGTGCAGTAGTAATGCATACGTAATATATGTAAGTTAATACTATACACTGTAAAAACACAAAGTAAATATACAAGTACAGATATAATAATAAGATAAGACTGATAATACAAATATAATTAAATGATTCATAATTCCCTTTTAGGTTTGTATGTGCCCATCGTAAGTTTTTTTTTTTTTTTTGTCATCCCATGTTTATAAACTAGAACTTGCTATAGTAATTTTGCTTGCTTTAGAATAATTTTATTAAATTATTCTGAAAACTTCTTTGGCTTTGATTACATATGTCTACCTCGTTTTCCATTCCACATAATTTATTGTACGAAAAGCACATTCTCCAAATGGGTGACTTTTTCAGAATCTCAGTTTGCGCTTTCCTACAGTGGAAATGGCCTTTGTTATCCATTCGGGTTCTAGTATCCGGTATCCGAAACCGGATTTCAGAGAGTAAGTCTATACTATCTACAGAGTTATGAATTAATTTATAAAGAAAGAGTGAGTCAATCATGATTCTCCTGTTCTCCAGCGTAAGGAGTTCAAAATTCTGAATTAGGTTTACATAATGCTCAAATTTAGGATAAAAGACAGTTGTTTTGTACGTTAGGAGTCTGAGGAATTTAGATTGAAACTTTTCTATTTTCTGACAGTTAATTTGAGTGGTGGGATTCCAGATGATGGATGCATATTCAAGTTTCGGTCGAACCAATGAATAATATAATTTTTGGTATGTACTAGTCATTCTGAAGTCCTTTGCTGTTCTATAAATAAATCCTAGAATTCTGAATGATTCTGCACTTATATTGTTTACATGACAATTAAACGTTAGTTTAGAGTCAAAGACAACCCCAAGATCTTTTATTATTTCTGGTCTTGGTAAAACTGTGTTATTGATTCAGTAAGGAAACTGAATAAATTTTTGTCGTCTAGTAAATGTCATCGAAGTGCATTTTTTGATATTCAAGTCTAGTTTATTTCTGTGACACCACCTATGTATACTATCTAAATCTACTTGTAATTGATAACAATCTTTAATTGATTCAACTTTAGAAAATATTTTAAGATCATCTACATATAATAGTTTCTCAGAGTTTACTATACAATCGTGCAGAGAGGTCATTTATGAATAATAAAAATAGTAACGGGCCTAAATTTGAGCCCTGAGGTATGCCTGATGTCATTTCCAATTCCTTTGATACAAATTCTCTGTCAAGAACGGATTGTACACAGTGTTGTAAGTAAGATGAAAGAAGTTTGACTAGGTTTTTCGTAAAATAAGTGCTTAGGTTTGGCAAGTAATATCCAATGGTCTACTGTGTCAAATGCTTTGGCAAAAACAGTATATATAACATCAACCTGACCGCCATTATCTAATGTTTTAGCTATAAAATCAGTGATTATTACTAAATTTGTAGACGTTGATTTGTTCTGCATAAATCCATGCTGTGAGTTTGATATTACTGGTCTAACGTGAGTTATGATACGGTGATAGAGACAATTTTCAAAAACTTTAGCGAACGCCGAAAGAATGGTTATTGGTCTATGATTTTCAATTTCTTTTGAATTACTGGATTTCGGTATTGGGCATACTAAAGCCTCTTTCCACTGTTGTGGAAATTTGCATGTGCGTAATGAAAGATTGGATATTATGTACAACGGATATTTCAATAGTTCCGCACATCCTTTCACTACATAAGGGGGCACGCCATCTGGACCAGTTATCTTTTTAGGTTTTAACTTCTTTATTGCCACTTCTACCTCTTTCATACCTATCTGAGAAATCGACAGATTGTCAAGTCTATTACTTAAATACATACAATCTCCTTACGCCCGAAATTGTCGGCGACCTCAAAATTTTGGTGCTGTGTTCCGGGGAACAGTTCGAATACCCTTCGAACCGGCTCTGGTTGCAGGGACCGTGCTCAAGAACTTAGAGGGGGCACCCGCTATTAGTGGGTTCTGGCAGAGGCTCTGAACACTAATTTTATTTTCAGAAACTTGTGAAAAGAAATACTGGCCTTGTACGTATGTACTTTTTTCTTTTTTTACAATTTACGTAGTTTGCATTTTGAAGAAAATAGAATCCCTATTTGCTATTATTTTTCTTCTTTCTTTCTCTTTACTGTGGAAAAGATTATCTTACAGAGAAACAACTCCAAGGTTACTTTCCCACCCTCATTAGACAGAATTTAGGTAAGAGTTTTTTTTTAATTCTTTTTTTCTCAAAATCTGTTCTCTCCCGACAAACATAACATAAAACATACGAAAGCACGCCAAAGTGTTAATTGTGAATCATCTCTTAGCTTATAGCTACACCGCGGCGCCAAAAAACATGAAAGTGTATCTGTTCCTTGTGGATTTCTTTCTCCTTTTTTTCTTGACTGTACACTAGAGACCTCTGGTTTTCTTTCTCATCTAGTGGGACGAAGTATCGTTGAACTTATGGCGAGAACAAGGCCTGTGATGATCTCTTCCCCACTCCTCAATTTCCTCACAAGTCTCTTACTCCCAATAGACACTTACACATCTCCCCACCTCTGTGAGAAAAAAAACAATATATCGGATTCACAAAACACCGTTGCAGGTAATTATCAAGTCCATGTTTTAGCCGGTGTAATTATTTGAAACAAACAAGTCTCTTGCCGCAAAACAAAACCAAGTGATTAACACGTGTTAATCAGTGGTTCAATGTTAATTGTGGTATGTGTGTAGTTTTTAATGATCTCTGCTTAATGAGAGTATATATGTATTAATAGTGAAGCTTCATGTCTTCTTCAATAGCTCTTTTTTGTTGAAGGATAAAAGTGGGAGAGACTGTGAGATCACAATATGCAATGAACGCTCCGAGATTTCAATCTGTTTTGATATACAAAAGATAAAGATAACATTTTGGCCCTTATTTCAATCATTTCCAAAGAATTTTTGATTGATTGTTGTTTATTTAATCTGGCTAATTTAAATTTTTCTAGTTCATTACTGCCGAATTGATTAGCAGCGATTAAGATCTGCACAATGTGCTTTGATTAACTTAAGGTGTTCTTGAAATAATCTTGATTTAATTTGAAGAAAAAAAAATAACATTATAGTGTGAGTCTTTGATCAGACATCTCATTCGGTATTCATAATGTGACCTTGAAAATTGAATCTTCGGTTTCATTAATGCTGTTTGGAGTTTTAAACGCAGGACTACCAAATTCTCTTTTGTTGCCGAACCTATAAGTCCATGTTCTGTTTTACATTTTGACCTGACCTTGCGAAGAAAAAGATAACATTGTTTTAATATTACATTGCACTCTTGGTTTTATTCTGTCCTATTTATAGGGGCAGCAGATTTTTCTCAATTCGCGAAAAATTTAAACACTCAAGAAATCACATGATGTATTATAGAGAGATGATTGTTAACATTTTGGGGAAATGTGCTTTTCAACTCAAGAAATATTCGCCAAATTTGTACATTTTGTTTCTATCCACGAATTTTGAGCACTAGTTAAGAAATTATACCATTTTTATTAACTCATTCGCGAAAATAATGCCTAGACAATCGAAAAATATAATTCGTTTGAATTTTAATTTTATTTATAGTCTTTAGGCATCTAAGGCTCAGGCCGGGATAGGGGAGGGGAAAGGATGCGGAAAGGTGTCGGCTATGGACTAAGCTGAAGGTAAAATCCCGGTGTTTGCCTGATCTGATTGTGAAAAAACAATGGAAATCTTCAGTCAGGATGGTCGACCGGTGGGATTGAACCTCCCGAATGCTAAGCCAACGCTCTACTACTAAGTAAGCCACAGCCGTCAGAAGCTATCATCCGACTCGTGTAGCACGGATAATGTTAGAGTGTGGTTCACTGAATTCTCAATAGATGGTCGCAAATTAGCGAACATGGTGTGCCATCTAGCGGAGAAAATACAAACTACATGATCACTAGAACATGCGTTGTGTGCATTAGGCGGTATTCGAGGTGAAAATTCAGCTCATTAAGTAATAAACTCCTTTGCAGTTGTAGATGTGAAATGTTGATAAATATTTTCATGCTTGTTTTAGCAAATGTGGAAGAAATATGTCAGAAATAGATAAATGTATACTTAGCAGTATTACACTGCAAAAAATATAACACTTTTCCCATACTTTTGGCACACTTCTTAAGGAAATATATGCGACTAAAGCGTTTCCAAAGTGCTCCAAAAGTGTTCCAATAGCGCTTTATTAATGAAATGGAAAAATATGTTTTAAAACAGAACACTTCTAGAGCACATGCGATTTTGGAACACTTTTATAGCACTTCAGGAAGCACAGTCTGCACACTTCTGTCACATATTGAGCAGTTTTATTATTCGATGCAAAGAACAAATCTTTTTTTTTAGTAATGAGAGATGTAGTTTCCTAAAAAAAAAAAAAAAGAAGAAGATAAAACTGGAAACGTATTAAATGCATTTGGTTTCTTTCAGTCTTACGTTCCATATCACCACCGAGGCTATCGGGACCTACAAATGCAAGCTGAATTCGAACCAGTAACGTTAAAGAGTGCTCTACCGAACCCACTGTAGTACTACTGAAAATAATTGTGTTTACCAGTGACATATCCTGGCTCAGAATCTGTGCTACCGCTAATCTTAAATATACATTATACTACTATACTAATAATAATATATGCAATTAATAATAATTATAATTAATAAAATGATTATTTGCTTATTAAGTATTTTTAGATTAGCAGAAGCCCAGATTCTCAGTCAGAATACGCCACATGGTGCTGACCACTAGGCGAAGTAGAAGCAGTTAATACATTTCTGTAAACTTCGTCATACAGGTTGTTACAGAATACATTATATAACGCCTGGGATGTGAGAGTAGACACAAAAATAAATAAGAAAGTCTATGCACAAAAGCTCGGATTACGGCTTCCTTTCTGAGTTACAAGTTGTCGCAAATGCTGGGTAAATGACTGGTGGCACTGGATGGCGGACAAAGGAAAGGTTCGACAGTTCAGAGGCAATTTTATGCTGGGTATTTTAAGAATGACAAAATAAGAAATCGACTTAGGCCCTATTACAAGGTACCAATCCAACAGTTGCCTGGAGTGTCTGAGGAAAGCCAGGAAAAACGTCAGTCAGGTTGGCCGGACCTGTATTTCAACCTAGGACTTTCCGAATGCTAAGCCAACGCGCTCTTCCAACTGAGCTAAGTCCGCTCGGCTTATGTTATCAAGACACTGAAACATACTAATCACTCTGCTCTGTATGTGTGTGAAAGAGAGAGAGAGAGACAGACAGACAGACAGCCAGAATGAGAACTACAGGGAGGAAAGAAAGATGTGTTATCTATTGTTTGTTTGTGCACCTTAGTCTACTTTCAACTACGCACAATAAGGGACTCAAAGAAAGAGTCAAAGAAAGACTCTTTCAAAGATCGTTGGGAGGTTGAGAAATTATCTCTCACTTTTCCCCTTGTTTACAGCAGGAATGTCAACATAGCATAAATCTGTGATGTGATAGGAAGGGTTTCGACGAGAGGAAATGCTATTTTCAAATGCTATGGGCAACAGCAACTGTTTTCGTTCTTGCAGGCTTGCTGCGTTAGTCACATAAAAGGAATAAGGACATAAATAAATTATGTATCTAATGAACGAACAACACTAGCAATGATTTTTTTCATTTCGTGTGTAGCTGAACTCTTTTTTTTTTGGCAGATATATTTATAGATTTGTCAGTGCAAGAAGACTGAGTTCTAAAGATTAAAGAAAGTTATTGTCTGGACATTTTTATTGTGAAAACTGAAAATCGCAAGTTCTCGAACATTTTGAAGACTTATTGATTGCAGGATAATTGGTTAAATATTATTTCTAAAATTATCATTCATAATTGAATATATTTTGAAAATAAATGCTTTTATTATTTGGATTTTACTTTCCATTCCACCAAATTCTGAGAAAATTAACAGTCTATTTCAACGATTTGATCTTTGATTATCAATGAAATATAATAGAGGAACAAAAGGTCTTGAATAATAATTAGTGTGTTATAACTTCTAGACTTAAATAAAAGTAAAGATAAATAAATAAATACGTATCAAACATCTACGTATCTGACGCGCAATGAAACATTCAACTGTTTGCCATCAGCGCTCTCTAGTAGTAAGTTTTTTCTGGTGGGAGAAGGAACATCCAGCGCGGCAAGTGTTCACTGTTGAGGTGAACAGTGTTAGTGTTTTGCCCAGGTAATTCTTAATACATTAAATAGTAACAAAAAGATTAAGTTTAAAATATTAATTTACGTACAAAGTTGTACCGTTTTTAGCGTGATAGTCATATCTGAGCCTTTATAGTACCATATCGACACATACTTTATAATCGGCACAGTTTTAATGGGAAGGCTGAAGTATTGTGTACCTGCAATTATGCACAGAATGACAGAATTTATTTGTCTGTAATGTACACATTCTAATTTAAAATTTAGCTTTCTTTTTTTAAAGATTTATAGCTAGATCCAACTTAATAACTACATTGTAGTGCCTACAATTTGATTCGGCTGGCTTAGTGTTCCATGTAAACGAAATTCCTGTTGGGATGATCAAACACAATATTTTGATGACGTTCCATTTTTGATGATTCGAAACAGAACTACACGAGAAGAATGGAAATCAGTAATCTATGAGATTGTAATTTTGGCAAAAAAGTGAGGAATGTAAAAGAATTTTGATATATCCTAACCTAACCTAACCTTACTTAACGTAACCCTGGAACCCACAGTCGGAAATACATCCCGTAAATTGTGTTACAAGATTTGGTGGACATATTTTGGCAGGCTTTTTATATTTTTATAATTTGTAGACCCGGAGGATGGCAAAACGAAAGTCGTACACCCAGCCTGTTTTTCTTGACTTTTTGCGTGCTTGTAAAATTTATAACCGGTGTTTTCGTTTGTTAGACTATAGACTATGGAGTCCCTACATTGTGTTTACTCTTCTCATTTTATTATTGTACTTGTCAGTTAGAAGTCTATAGATAGAGTGTATAATGCCGCATGTCTGTAACTTCTATCATATTCCACTATATTTTAAGGAGCTCTTACGTATTTCTTCGCAGGAATGTGTCAATGTTGAATACAATGCAATGTCCATTATTATTATTATTATTATTATTATTAGCAGCAGCAGCAGCAGTGGTAGTAGTATTAGTAGTAGTAGTAATAGTAGTAGTAGAGATCCTTAGATAACAGATTATTTTTTTTACAAGTAATAATAATAATAATGAGCAGTGCTTCGTGTTCAAACTTACCAATTCAATAGAACAATTGTTAACACAAAATTTACTTCTTAGAAACCTCTTGGTTGGGAATAAACGATTACTGTCTTTGCAAGGTGACTACCTGCAGAGTATATATTAAGTTAAAACTAATGTTGTTGATTGATGAATTAATAATATATTCTCTTTGTATAATATAGAGCGGAGGTGCCGTAGTCGGTATGGCGTCTACCTACCATTCGGGCAACCTTGTTCGATTCTAGGGGTGGAGACCATTCACTTGTTCTACCATCGTCCATGCGGCTTGAGGTCCACCCAGACTCGTGAAATGAGTACCTCGGGAAAGTGAAGGCGGCCTGGAGCGTGAGACTGACTAACACACCGTACAGTCTAGAAAATGGAGAGCTTTACCGCTTTATCGCCCGTGGGCCACATCGGTACACCTTTACATTTACCTTACCTTTGTATAATATTAACCTCTTAGTCGAGTGAAGTAGCATAAACACTCGGTGTACAGTAACAATTAGGATTTTCATTAATCAATGACATATCTCCATAAAGTGTACTGGAAGTGTTCATTATGTGTTCCTGATTTGCGAATGAAATGTTCTTCACGATTAAGCAAAGTGTTATTAAAGTGAGAAAGTGCGGTAGAAGTGCGCCAAACTCATTACAAGAAAAACACTTCTTGAACATGTACACTTTTAAAACACTTATTTAACGCTTTTTTCTCACATTTAAAACACACTCAGAAAACACTTCTGTCACACTTGTTTCGTACTTTTGGAATACTTCTCACACTTCTGAAACACTTTTAAAGTGTACCAAAAGTAATCAAAACTCATTACAGAGAAGTGTTCCAAAAGTGCAAAAAAAATATTTTAAAAGTGTTTTATTTTTTGCAGTGTAGAAGACGATTGTTATTTCAAAATAAATTCACTCTATCTAGAATTTTAGCAGCATGCATTAGTGCAAATTTTTATCTCTAAAGTTTTTTAAAAAAATAATTGGAAACAATTATTTATCAATTTTAGCAATAAAGAAATTTACCCTTGCACTCAAGAAAATATATCTTGCACTCACGATTTTTTAAAAGCATTTTTACTCAAGAAAATTCAACATCTTTGCTCACGACGATTTACTGTTAATACGAATTTATATCCTTCAAAAATCGAATTATTTGTTTTTCGTACTAGAGAAGTTGCCGCATATGGAGAGGATGCCTAATACCTAGTGTCGAGAGGTCAAAATAATAACGAATTTAGCTAAATGAAATTTAAATTGTTAGATCTATTACTTTTCCTATGTATGTGTTTGTTAGGATGTTCGTCTGTTTCTGGTCGTCTCTTTCTCTCTCTCTTTCTGTGTATGTGTTTTGTCCATTTTTTTTTTTTTTGTATTTTGAATTTTGTTTTAAGTCATATCTTATTTTATCTAGCGATACTTGAGAGCTAGAAAATATTCGATCTCGCCTTAACTTTAGGGACGGTATCGAGAGCAGACGAGATAAGACTGACAACAGTCTCGTTCTTGTATTGAATTTTTGAGGATCGTTGTGGTCTTGGTCTCGTCTCAACCTGCAAGTTCCGGTCTTTGACTCGGTATCAGTTTTGGACCCAATTGTAGAGCTGAGTCTCGTTTCGGTCTCAGTCCCGACCTTGTTTCGATCTCGTCTCTCTTGTCACCAAAGAAGCGATTTACAGACTTAAAAGAATTGTTGGCGTTCCTTGAGTCGTTTGAAATAGTTACGTTCCGTTACCTTCCGTTACTTCCGTTGTATGAAGACTTTTTTTTTATATATGAAGCCTTACAAAATAAGTTGTATCAGTACAAGAACCCCTTCGGAGTAAAGGGAAGAGTGACGCAAGAATTTTACTCACAAAAGAAGTGATATCCAATTTCCGAGAGATTTTCTTTGTGTCACTATGGGAGAAGGGAGACTACTAAGTCTCTTAATTTTATTACAAAGGAAACAATTCCGCCATAGTGACACAAAGAAAGTCACTCGCAAAATGGATATCACTTCTTTTATGAGTAGAATTATTGCGTCACTCTTCCCTTTACCCCGAAGGTGTTCTTGTACTGATATAAATGTACATGCAGTATGTGTAAATATTTTAGCGATTGCTGGCCTTTGTATAAGACAACAATCAAATGCAAAGAAAATGAAAATATAATTTATTTAACTTCGCACAAATTAATTTCTTTACAATACTGCGCTTGGCTGATTAAAAGAACCCACTCACTTGACATGTTCATTGGTATGGATTACAGGTGCACTATACATTAAAGCAAAAAGAAAAAGAGTGACATGTATTCACGGGAGGCGCTACTTTCAAATTAGATGGATACAACAGCGTGTTTCGTACCTTATAAACTGAAATAAGTCCATTGGTATTTCAAATAGCAGAGCATAAATTAATAGATAAATTTAACTTTACTGTATCTAAGAAATGTTATGTCAGTTTCGTTTATAAAAGTACGTACAGGAAAACATTACAGCTTTTTTTCTTATACGTAGAAAAGTATTTTGGAAAAGAAGATTAGGTTGTCTTCATTGGTTAATATTGCAAAAATCCTTCAACCATTTATCAAAAGAATAAGTAAATGGTGTGAGCGAAGAGGTTCAAGCGAAGATCTATCTTTAAATCTAGACAGTTTGGCTTCTTGACATATGCTTTACAATCCTTACGGGATTAGCCTCGTAGAGGTTGATATAAATGGAAGTGTGTTAACAGAAGTGAAAGTCAATCAGCAGGGAGAAAGCATGGAGATGAGAATTCGTAGAAGAAAATTAATTTCTGCATTTAACTTTCCCTGAATGAATCTCCAATACATTTATAATATTACTGACAAGAAAACAAGAAGCAGTTTGGCATTGATAACTTTGTCATACTTTTAAACTACAATATAACATGTTAAACAAAATTTATTAAAAGGAAATTGTCACAAGATTACTAGTATAAGACGTTATAAAGAAAAAAACATTAAATTAATATTATAAAAGTCTATCAAACTAATACTTTTAGTCTCGCTCGAGACGAGAATCTTGAGAGGCAAGTCTCGATTTCGTCTCGAGGAAAGTCTCGACGCATGTGTCTCGGTCTCGTCTAGATTCCAAAAACTTAGTTTCGGTCTCGAAATCGAGACAAAACCGAGACAAGAACTTCGCACCCTGAAATAAGACGAAATAAATAAATAATTTGTGTAGATGGGCCATCCTAAAATTATGGGAAAATTCGTGTCTCTCGATTCTTTTGGCAAAAAAAAACAAAAACAAAAATGTAAATCTTATTTAAAAAATCTATTCTATACATAGAAAAAAAGGATTTTACTCGTGAACTATTTAAAATATATATACATATTTATTTAAATGCCTAAAAATACTACAAATGTCACCTCCATGGAATGTCTCCAGCCACGGATTGAACAAGTTAAAGATTAAAACTGTAATTATGTTTTCTTTTTTAAAACAGAAAGGAATTTAAAACCTCTTAATTTCGTAGGAAAATAATATTGAAGTGAAAAGAAATATGTTACCAAAATTCTCTGAGTTTTATCTCCACGTTCTGCTGCCATCTCCATGGTATGAACTACGAAGTTCTGGTAAAATCCACCAGGCAGCAGCACGTGGTTCACTCTGTTTCCTAGACAATATCTTGTAAATCATTTTAATTGCAGGATTCTTTGTTTGTATAAGTATACTTCAAGTGTGCTTTTATTTGTACTGGAACCTGGTAAAACATAATAGTTCTTTAATTGTCTGTCACCTCCATGGCTTCTTTCAATTGTAAAAGTTTTATTGATATATTGAACAATCTTCATAATCATTACGAATGGAGTAGATTTTTATTTAATACTAACACCTCAGGTCAAGCCTTTCATAAGTTAGGTTTTACTAAGCAAAATAGACAAATTTGTCACCTCAATAGATGTCACCTCCGTGGATCAAGAAGCTTGTTAAATAAATCACTGGATTAAAAATATATTTCTTGAACTCTGTTGAAGTTCATTTATGACTTAAATATGATTCAAGAAATGTACTTATTAAATAAGTGCCAATATAATTGACAAATTTCACTAATCAATTTTGGGACAAGAATTTGCCCTTAATTTCAGAAAGACCTAGGTGCGTTTCTCAGAAATAAGGGAAGTTTTTGTTATGTAAATGTAAAAAGCAGCAGGCAACAGGTATCTGTTATACGCTAACAATATTGGTTATATAATTTGGCGGGACTATCAATTTCTTCATCTGAATCGAGGAAATATGCGGGCGCATGAATACTTGCAGTATTTGTTAAAAGAAAAAGCACTGCATAATAAATCCGGTTAAAGGTAAAAATCTGTCATAATCTTGAGTTGGTAACTAAGGAACGTAGCTCATATAAGTACGACCTGTTTTTCTTTTCTTAAATAGCATATCAATGAAGTATGAATAAGTGAAACGTCTATTAAGGTTGCCTGATATGGCGTGGTTTACCTTAGGTCCATTTCTTTTTTAAAATAGTAACTAAAATCTTCAGTTTCCATTTTGAGGTCTTGAATCAACACTTACTTTATTTTAAATAAATAAAATTGTATATTTCAATTCAATTTACTTTCAAAATATAGATAAATATGTTGTATTTTAGGTTATTTTCCTGTAATGTTACATAAAGAAATAAGAAATAATTTTATTACAGAATTATATTGTTTCTAATTATCTCTTACGTCAGCTTGTGCCGATAATTTTCACAAATAAAATTATATATAAATATTTCCTCTCAAAATTTAAGTGTAATAATTTTAAGATTAAAGGTGTGAAGTTTCTTCTAGCTGATATTAAAAACCCAGGTTGCAATATGAGGTAGTGTTACCTGATTTGGATCAATTTTGTTCCATTTTCGCAGTTTTCTTTCCTTGCTTGCACACAACTGACGTACACTCAGATCCATAGAAAATTGCAGATGAAGACATTTGCAAGATCCAATATTCGCACACCTAGCAAGCACACATACGGCCTGTTTATTTTGACTTCAGATCACCTTGCCTAATTTAACTATTACTTCCAATTTGGTCTCTTTGCATTGGATTCAGGAAACAAAAATAAGGTGTGTGTGTACGCATGTATTTAACAAACCTAAATTCACCAAAAGACATAAGCTTAGGTAACCTTACCTAATGTCGACGCTCTCGCTTTGTGAGCGCGTGATCGGAGTTCAATGCCCG
The DNA here is from genome assembly GCA_022664845.1 of Lepisma saccharinum. Taxonomy (NCBI): domain Eukaryota; kingdom Metazoa; phylum Arthropoda; class Insecta; order Zygentoma; family Lepismatidae; genus Lepisma; species Lepisma saccharinum. Next base: position 20,455 of record JAGDQP010002641.1, on the reverse strand, counting down.
CCTGGGTTCATTGAATGGAGTGTTTCGGAACCCACTTTACCAAAAACTATAGATCCTGTTCCTTACAAGTTCACCAGCCCGTTTAGGACGTTAACAACAATTTAATCAAGGACGGAATTACTTATACACTAAATTTGCAAGAGCGGAATACAGTTCGAATTGAGCAGAATATTTCATCTTACGATAGCGAAAAGAGGAGAGGAACCACTCTTTGAGAGCGGATTTTCTTGAGAAAAATGAAGAGAAATTTCCGCTCGAAAAAAATTGGATCTATGCTGGATTTTTTTTCTTCAATGAGAATGGGCATTTTTATATGAATTACCACCTATTCAAAATAAAAATTTTATCTTTCGAATATGAAAACGACGCATAAAAGAAGTAAAAAGGAGCATTTATTCATAAGGAAAAATGAAGAAAAATAATATTATTATGAATGATAAAGTTTGAAAAATTGACCTCGATGGGATGTCTACTTCCCGACCAGCGATCCAACAACTTGCCGGACAATGGCTAGAGAATGCCTCGGATAAGGCCTCTTGCGTCCCGTCAGAACAACGTTGAAAGATTACTTATTTCTTACTTTTGATTTGATTTTCCAGGCATGTTTTTTTATTCGGGGAGAAGGGGTGTCAACCGCTATCCTGAAAGAATTAGTCTAAACACTAGTATTATTCATACGTATTCTACAATACATTATATAAATATTGTTCATGATATTATGAGGTTAACTAAGGAAGTACGACGACATTTTGTTAAGTAACATTATTGTTAATTTATATTTTAATATATTGGAGTCAATATGCATTATTGATAATTTTCGTGAGCTCCCCCACGAGCACCCTGGAATGAAATTTCCTGGAAAACAAACTGCTTCCGATGTCTTCTGGTATATTTTTATCATTGAGAATAGTTATGAGGCGTTCTGCTGCCATTTGTAACTAAACGTCATTAACTTCGCAATGGTACTTCGTCTTTCGATAACCTTTGCGGTAACAATTGACGGAAAACACACTTGACTACTATCTATGACGCATTGTAAACCACTCTAAAATGGTTGAGAAATCATCCTTTTTCAAGTTTGAAGAATAAATTACACCCATAAAGCATCGGAATCTCATCTAAGAAGGTCACATTTTCTATCAAAAGGAAGTGCTCCGTTGAATACCACTCTTTTGGATTGAAATTCAATAATTTTCGATATAACGTTTTCATCGAAAAAAAAAAGAGTGAAAACTTCCGTTCTTCTGATTTAGTGTGCAGATATTTCAAAATGATTTGGCCGCAACTGTGAGTAGGATTTCGCAATTAAAATAGATGGATAGGTGCTTGGAATTATTGCAATTCTATATTGATATTTCCTTTTATTTATTTGCGTCAACTGCGTTAATAATAAAAAGACTATTGGGTTAATAATATTCGTTCATGTGTGCTGGATATTTCAGATGAGGTTTTAATTTCTTAACTGTCTACATACAAACAAACACAAGAAATGTCGTTGTCTCTGATTTCAGAGCTTGAAACAATCGAAATTTGCTTATAATTATTGTATTCAAGAAAGTTCAACTATGTTATGTACCGGCAATTTAAAACTAGCCGAACTACCCATCCTATCAGAAGATAATTAACAAAATTAACTAAAAAATGATGAATAATAGACCCAAAATATTTTGACATGTTTGTCACTATCAGTGATATACTTGATAATAATCTACTCATTGGAAGGATATGTTTAAGTGCTACATGTTTTAATTTAAGGTCTAGATGACTATTTGCAAATAAAATTCCTAAACCAATAACTTACAAATATTCATATATATTTAGAATTAATGTGAGTTTTAATTACATAAGGAAATGCTAATAATTTGATCACTGATACATTTTTACATGAACAATTAAAACATTGGGTAAGGTTATGTATATACATGTCAATAGTTTTTTTTTCTTACTAAGACTGATAATCCTATATCTTCAACTATTTTTAAATTTTCTTTTTGATTTTGTTCTTGTTGAAAGAAGTACTTATACATATTTATGAATTGTGTGTATATATTTTTGCCTTATAAGGGGGGCGGGGTTGAATATGGCCTACCTTAACTTTGTTGATTTTTTTTCACAAAGAAAGACGAATCGACTAAACCATCAAGATGGGAGACTATTTGCACAAGTAAATTAAAGCGAAAAATTAAATCTGCTTCCTAAAAATTACGTATAAAAATGTAATAAATCGAAAACTAAAATGTTGCTAATGGGCCATATTGGGAACATCGTGTTCCCAATATGGCCCGCTATAGAAAATAAGAGCGTATTGTAAAAGTGATGTGTATTACTCGTATATGCTACACACTGAGAGATATACATTACAAGCATACATAATTTATATGACATTGCAAAACCAAGAATATTTTATTAATACAAAATACAAAAATTTGTAAAAATCAAGTGAATATACAAGAAGAAAAAATATGAGTAAATAAGATGAAGTGTAACACAAACGAAGAAGTTTAGAACGTCAGGTCTCACATGAGGGACAAAGAGATGGTCCGTGATCTGTAGCGGTGATTCCAACACACTCTTCATGAACGTATCTGAGCTAACATGTCTGCAACCTTGTCTGCCTGACAAAGGTAACAAAACCAAGATTCACAAGACTAGGAACAACTCAGTGTCGGTTCTTCAGGACTATTAGAAGCAGTCGCTAAAATTCTGGTCGTTTTAAACGTGATGACACTTGCTTTGTTTTGGTTTTAATCTTCTTATTCTTTGTATTGGAATTGATAGCTTCTTTATTACCTGGCATTATCATCGTTTTAATTACTAAATATTATGATGATGAGTGTTTTGTACAAACATTTAAAATACCCAATTCTTTCATTTTAAATAGATATGACTGCATTTTGCCCAACATGGCGGTGGGCCATATTGCGCACTATTGACCTCTTTTTCTGGCGCCTGCTAGTTACACAATGCAATACATTGCGTCACACACATTTTATGTTCACGTATGCTCACATAGCAACAATTGTACATTATCCATGCATTATACTGATTAGTTTTTCAACAATAGGTTCTGAAATGAAACATTACTTACTTTACTAAAATAACAGCAAAATATTTTCTTGCTCAGTATGCCACTTCGACTGGAGCTGCTGCCGCTCACGCCACTCGCAAACAAATGAGTCACGCAGAAATGCTTTCTCTTGTCATGAGGATATAATTTACGCTGACATCTAGTAGCACCAACGGAAAGCTGCAGAGATCTGGGGGTGGGCCATATTGGGGACCCGGGTCATAATCGGTACAATTACCTAATATTCATGTCTGATGTCTCGTGTGACTTAATTTTTTTTTTGTAAATTGTTCTTTTAACTTTATTCTGTTGCAATCTGGAACTAAACTCTACTGGAATTTGAATTTATTCATAGTTTATAGACCGGGATATTGCAGGGGAATACATGAGTGAAAGAGTCGGCCAGAGTCTAATTTGAAGATACCACCCCGGCATTTACCTGGGTGCTACTGAGGGAAAGCACTGGTAAAAACTCAATCTGGATGCTCGACAGCTGGTATCAAACCCAGAATATCTCGAATGCCAGGCCAACTGAGCTGCTCTGTTGTGTTTAAATAATTAAATTAAAAGGTGTAAACAATTAACAAAGTAGAAAGTCTTAGCTTACAAAATTACACCTGCAAATATAATGTTGTATCATTCGTTTCTTCCTAATAGGTGAAGACTCAAAGATTTTACATTAGTTCGTAATTATTTCCTATTACGGTTCTCAATATCCAGCTTCTTTATCTTCTTTAGCGGAAATCAGTAATTCTCCATGGCTTCATCTTTAGTGTGATAAACAACATATGTAGAGTACAGGTAAAGAAGGGGGATATGTATATTTAAAAAAACGAGTTTGCACTTGTAACAAAAACTACACAATAACAGTTAACCGCTTAGAATATTTTAAACCAAAAATGCAGTCAGCAAGTTATAGCGGTTTTAAGAATATGAAATCCATGGGAATACATGGGAGAGTGGAACTTCAAAATGCGTTTTACGAGAAATCACCGTTCATGGACACCCCCTTATTTCACTATACTCTTAATATGTGTTAAAATGGAGAACAACATTCATATTATTGCACTGGCCAGGAATGGTTTTGTTGACGATAAACCCATTTAGAAATGAATATGTTGTGCTATTGAATTCAATTAAATTTACGGTTTTTATGCATCTTTTGCCCAGATAATGCTAGGGAAGAGGATCAGAAAAGTAGTGGGCAGGGTCTTGGTCAAGATATCATCCCGGCATTCGCTTTATGAAACTGACGGCAACTGAGGAAAGCCTCAGTCATGATGGTTGGCGGTGGGGTTCTAACACACATGTGTATTCATTGCCGATCAGAAGTCCTGAGCAGTGATTTCGCTAGACCCTCCCTGTGAGGGGTGTCACCCTCCAAATCCTCGAGAACACCCCCAACTTTAACATTTTTGCGCTCAAAAATTAATTGAAACCCTGCAAAACTCTACTTACACCATCCCAATATTTATTTTACACCCCCCAAACTGAAATCCTTTCTGAATCCCTGGTCCTGGACTACGGAGACTGGGTGGAATTGCAATAGCATTTCTTATTATTGTCGTGACTGGCTAGAAGATTCAGAGATCTGTAACATATTGATGACAAAATTTTCTCTATTGTAGAAGTAAATATGTTTTATATGTGTGGATTAATGGTTAGGTCTTCTTGGGATTTCCATTAGGCAATAGGGAAAGCATATTGGGAATACTCACAAGTTTTTACAGCGTATTACGGCGTTGACGTACCAGTGCAAAGTAAAAGTACATGTTAAATATTTACAGTTTAAGTAGTTAAGATAAGATAAAATAAATGAATTTTATGGACGGTAACAGCACTATGGCTTACGACCGTCTCAAGTTTAAGTAGATGATCTTTCCTTAAATTCCGTTTATGATTAGATATCACTGTCTAAACCTTTGACAGAATCAAGGTAGATAGGTGACGCAGGTGACGCTGTCGGTAGATTTTCCAAACGGAAATGTTACCTACATAAGGTGAATTCAAAAGGTGATATACTTAGGGCCTCTCCATGATCCCTGTCTAAATCATCGCCTATGTGTATATACTTTTCTTATGTCATCTATCCAATACGCTTTTGAATGTAGAACAATCGAGCAGAATACAGGAAAAAATATTGAAATAATTAGAGCTAGAAAATAATAATTCAATTCCATTTATTATTAACGTGCTACAACAGCATACAACAAAGACAAATAAAAGAACTTATTAAATGTCATAATTACATATCAAACATTTGAGTAGAAAATCTCCCCTGCTAGATGTCATCAGTGATTTATAAAATCTTGTTTTGTACGACAGGACGTTAAAGTCCAGTATTTGAATAAAGTATTTATAGTTAATTTTAAAAGTTAATATCTTTAAAAATAATGTTTTATTGATTATTTCTTCTTGTTTCCATCATTTCTAGATCAAAGTTTAAGAACACCAGCACTCATAATTAAAAGAAAAATATGGTAGATTAAATACTTTTAAGAACAGAAAATATATAAAGCTTCAGTTTCGCGTATACTTTGCATTTCATTCATTCCAGACGTTTGAGGCAAATTATAATTTAGATCCGACATCGACAAGTATTTTGTATATGTTATAAAGGTGCTAAACGGATTAAAATCGTGCCATTGGTTAAAATAAAACATTCATTTTCGCGAATTTGTTACAACATCGTTAAGATGTTTACTAAATTCTAATTTACACTCAAAAGCTACACCCAAATCCTTTATGTTATCTGCCTTTTCTAACTGAGTGTCTATTACTTTATATACACTGACATATTACTAGTACTGCGTTTTGTGCGTAAAGCTTATGAGTTTTTTCTTATTGTTGCTGATTAGCATGCCGTTTCTTACACATCACTGGTCAATCTTACTTAAATCATTTTGCCAAAGGAGATTATCATATACAAGAGCACAAGTACAGATCCCTGTGGGATACCATTTTTAATGGGGAGGAGGGCGCTACATCAGATTTGAAAGAGCCTATCTTAATACTAAACCTTCTATTAACCAGGTAACTTTTGAACCAGTTAACAAATGAAGATTTGTTTGAAAGTTTATTTAATGTGATATTATGATTAAAATGATCAAACTCGTTACAAAGAAGACATCAAAATGAGATCTATTCGTGATACATCTTTTGTACATAATTTGTTGATTAACATAAGTTGATATTACAGACTTACCTGCAGTGAAACCATGTTCTTTATCATCTAGTTTCTGCTTTAGATTGAATTGTAAATATTCACATATGATAGATATATTCAAAAACACTGGATATGCCGTATAGTGATATGCCTATATTAGTAATGACCATAAGAGATGTAGGCCTCCTTCCACTGTCTGGAATAAACACCTTGTTTAAGATAATTGTTAAAGAACTCTACTAATATTAATGTTACATACTCAACACAAGCTTTGATAACATAATTAGGAACACAGTCGGTTCCTATGGCAGAATGACTTTTAGAATTCTGTATAGCTAATAGGACATCCTTCTCAGTTACACTATGTATCCCAATAGTCATGCTTATTACATTGTGATCATTGCTATGGGATAGATTTCCTGTTTTGTTCAAGATATTAGTACAGTGCTCCCTTAACAGATTGACTACGTAGGGTCTATTTGATATTTGTCGAGTGCGTAAATCACTGGTAACCCCTTTCCCTATTAAAAGTCTTCCAAAAGTAGGATTCATCATTTAGAGTACTATTTTCAAGATTACTAATTTATTCGAATTTCGCGGAATTGGACCTTTTCTAATCTCTCTTATTACGTCAGCAAATTTCTGATACGAATTATCGGTTAAATAATTTCCTAAATTTATTATAATATCTTGTTTACTAAAGCTTTATATTCATACGGGGATCACAAGTAGAGCAAATATCCATACACTTAGGTAAGGTTGTAATAATAATAATAATAATAATGGTTTCACAGCGAACTAATTTGGTATCTGGGTTGAACGGTTTTATTACAAAAGGGAGTTTGTTTCCTCAGTTTCTCAACCGGAGCGTGTTACAATGTGAGCACATCGTCCATCTCATCACATCATGCAAGTTAAAATATTTTCTCAGTATCATCGTCTCATTTTCTCTCCCCCTCAAAAAATCTCCCTTTTTAAGAGGTGTGAACGTGCACGGGTGGTGTACGAGTAATGCTTGTATTCATTTTTACAACGTGTTGTTTTCTCAGCCAGGCGTGATTTCAAAGAGACGTTGTTCAGCCAATTAGATTATATTTATCGTAACAAAATGATGTTTTATTTTCTCTTCTTTCTTCGTCTTCTTCTTCTTTTTTAAAACTTCCATGAGAACGAAACTGAACAACGAGGGCGGGAATTGTTGTTGATCCTCATTGCAAAAGAGTTTTGGGGGAAGGGGGAAGAAGTGGTCGTACGTGTTAGAATTCTGTTCCATCTTCCTTAATCACTACAACACCACCTTCAGAAAACCTTAACTCAAACATCTCTAGAGCAATCAATGGTGTGGTTGTGTGTTATGTATGGATGAGGCGAGACGTCGAGCCTATGTCAGTGTTATTATCTGTTTTTGAGAACATGCTCTTTCAAATGGCAGAGGTGTTTGTTCTGTAGGAAAACATGTTTGCTTGTCCCTTTTGTTTTTTTCTTCTCGATGCAATTATTGTTCTGTTGGCAAAATACGGTAATTGTCTCTTGCAATATTAAAGTTCTAGTTGAGAAAAAAATAGTGTGAAGTATTGGTTCAAATCACGAGGTGTGTGAACTCCTGGTTGCATGCTTGGAAATGATAATAATATGGTTTGGGACTCATAACTTAAAAAACCCGAGGAATCGTTCGATGTATTCTTTTTTCTTTTCAGTGTATTTCCACATTTTGGTATTTTCCATTTTGTGGTAGTACTTGGTTACTTGAATCCATACTTTCTTTTATAAAAGATACTACAGACTACACCTCTTGCTGTAACCAAGTCGATATGCTTAATGTCATCTTCTCAAGGGCAACAAGTCGCGCGAAAACTTGGACCCGCTCAAATTGTTTCACTACAACACGACCTCTTCGACAATTAACACCTACGACATCTTGTCCCACGACAACCGGTCCCGTACGACAACTTGCCTCTACGATAACTAGTTCTGGGGCAATTGGCCCCATGACAACTCGCCCCACGACAACTGCAGCCTACGACAACTCGTCCCCACTATAGCTCGCTCCACGATATCTAGTCGCCCTCACTCCACAACAACTCTTTCATATGAAAATTCCCTCCACGACAACTCGTTCCCTACGAAAACACCATACGACAACTGGTCCCCTGCGAAAACACCCCACGGCAACTCGGTCCCTGCGTTAACTACTTCCGAATAAGTCGTTCCTCTGACCTTACGTTAAGAGGGCTCCTCGCTCCAACCCCCCATTTTCAACATTATTCAAAATATTACAAAAAATAAGAGTATTATCAAAAATGTAAATTCATAGCGTACAACTTACAATGAAATAAAATGGACAGCGATCTCGAAATCTTATCGATTGATGAGTGCTGAGACTTCAATTAAATAATGACGTTATAATCTTTGAAAACGTATCACTCGTCAATGGACACGAGCTCGAGATCGCTGTCCATTGTATTCCATAGTAATTCGTAAGTTCTAGTGCGCTATGAATTTACATTTTTGATAGTACTCTCAGTTTTTGAAATATTTTGGAAAATGTTAAAAATGGGGTGGGGGAGCCCTCTTAAGTCGTCTCACGACGACGCGCTCCTACAAGTTGTTTTTACAACAGCTCGTCCTAGGCCAATCATTTTCACGTAACAATTCGTTTGCGTGTCATTCCTATATTTTGCATTACTAGAAATGAATGCTTTTCAATTTCATATCTACTATAAAATAGCTTTCCAAGAATTTGAATGAACACCATCATATTTTATTTCTTTCCTCCGTCTCTCTCTCTCCCTCCATATTTATTTATGTAATATAATAAGTATTTCTGAGTTCCTACCACAAGTAGAAGATGTCTTTCTACACTGCAATCTGTGCTTCACATAAGTTATTTATCATCTGTACCTCCTGCAATAAATAGCACATAAGTAATAAACTCAAGTAGTGTGATGTGAAAAAAAAAAATCTTTATACCATGATGGCAACATTCTCAACACAATGACATCACATTTTAACTTCTATGTAACCTAATTGATATAAATCAGCTCTCCCGATACATAATTTTACTTTAATACGTACATTGGTTTAGATTTATTGTGAAATTTTCATTTCATTTACCATTGTAACCAATTGAATAGTCCCTCAGTTGCGCGAAAACAAAAAAAAAAAACAAAAAAAATATGGAATTCGACTTACGTGGGGGTGTGAGTAAATACCCCCAATGTTTGTTCTCATAATTATAAATCTTCCTGCATAACTATTATTCAAATAATACCAGAAGCATGAGTGGTATAAATGATTGTCTGTTAATTCGTTGTCTACCGGTACACGTTGACGTATTTACGCGGTGGCGAAAAAAATATGGTTTTAAAATGAAAGACACTTAAAAATAAAAGTGTAGGCAGTTATTTGTTAAGGAACTTCTTGAGAAGACTATTTCAAGAAAAGAGAATACAGAAATAAAGTATTTGAAGGAAGTAAGGTCTTTTTGAATAATTTATAAACACAATAAATGTTGAAAAATATATTGCTACATCGTGTGTTGATATAACATTTAACGATAAAGCAAAATTTTAACAACATGATCCCTGTTCATTTACTTCATACATCTAATTATAATATCGTTTATTCTTCATCAATGTTTTGTTTAACTATATCAAATATTTTCGAGTTGATTATTTCTGTTTACACAGAATCCTTTTCATTATAACCTGTTCTTTCTTTTTTATTTCTGTAGTCAAAATTATAAACATTAAAAAAAAAAGAACATACAAACATAAAAACAGAAAGAACAGGTTTTAATGGAAAGAATTCTGTATAAACAGAAATAACCAACTCGAGGATTTTTGATGGATTAAAAAAAAGGTTGTTATTTTATGAAGAAAAACGGCTTTATAACTAAATGTATGATGTAAATGAACAGAGATCGTGTTGTTTAAATGTTTGCATTAATTATTATTAAATTACCTTTAAATATTCTGAATTTTTTTATTTATTAAGATTTTCGTGTTTCTATAGTTGATTTTCTTTTGTATAGGGGTGATTCTTTTCCTGTTTTCTGGTTTGCAAATTCATTTATTTTGCTTTAAACTCTTTCTTTAATACATTATTTATTTGTTTGTTTTTGCTTCTACTTCCTTGTTTCCTTCATTTTTGCTACTGTTCTTGAGTGACATTTTCATTTCTCTTTGTGAGTGTTGACAGTTAATGGACCATATTATTTTCTCACGGAAGAGACGTTACAAATGCATAAGTGCTCACTTTATTTCGATTAAAAACTTCTCCAGGAAGTCCTTTCGTTTATTTTATGAGAGAATTACTTTTTTTTTTTCAAGATTACGTTTCTTGCTGGAAATCTTTCATTTCTTCCTTATGTTATAAAACACTTTTCCCTTGCTAAAGTGATAGAACAGTCCTAATGCAAGAGAGCGAAAATTTAATTATATTTATCTTAATTTCTTAAGATTTCTCTAGGAGATCAAAGTTTTTAGAAACGTGAGAATAAAAATGTTTTTAAATGTAGCTATATTTTACTTTCGCCAAACCTTGTGTTTATCCGATAGTATTTCATTCATCTATAAGAGTCTATGACATTATTATTATTATTATTATTATTATTATTATTATTATTATTATTATTAAAGTAGGTATTAAGGTGATTCGAGCAAAAACACCAGAGGTGCAAAAGAATCAGCCAAGTTTTTCAGCCCTAAAAAGTGGTGAAATGGAGGACAGATGAGCCAAGTTCCTTGGCGACAGCATGTAAGAGGAACACTGGAACTTGGCGCGAGGTGTCAAGGTTCATGACGTTCGATCCTTAGGTTGGTGATGGTGGACGTAGTGGGTTTTAGGGCCTCCATCAGCCTTATGCCTTGAAGATCATGAACCTTGCCACCTCGCGCCCAGTTCCAGCGTTCCTCTTACATGCTGTCGCCAAGGAACTTGGCTCACCCATCCTCAATTTCACCATTTTGTAGGGCTGAAGAACTTGGCCGAACTTTTTGTATCTCTGGTGCTTTTGCTCGGATTTCACAACTTTTTAGGTGTATAATATATATAATCACTTCGCTTCGCTGGGGGCGCTGCCTCCAGAATCACGTGGTGGGCTGCGCTCCCAAGTTAGGGAGTTTTGGGGGACTGCGCTCCCTTTATCGCGACCAGACTCTCCGGGAGACTGTGCCCCCATTGTGCAAATCTTCCCAATTCCCAGGAGGGCTGCACCCCTATAGGGGAGGTTTGATCCATTTACTGTAACCTACTCGTAATGTACACCTTCATATCAAATTTCATGTCTCTATCTCGAACGGTGCGGAAAATGTTTTTATGGCTTACATTTTGAATCCAAGATGGCGAATTTTTCAAAATGTAATATTTTCCTACACTACTCTTGGTAATACACCTATACGCAAAATTTTGCATTTCTAGCTTAGTGTGGAAAATGGATTTATGAGGTCCGTCATTTTGGATCCAAGATGGCGTCTTCGGAAACACTGTAATATTTTCGTAACCTAATAATGATGATGTACCGTCATACTAAATTGCGTTTTTCTAGCTCCAGCCATTTAGGCTGTGTAGTCTATGAAAATTTCATTTTGGCGGCCATTTTGGATCCAAGATGGCAACCTTTTCAACATTTTGTAATATTTACTTAATTTACTAGTGATGATGTACCTTTTATACCAAATTTTGTGTTTCTAGCTTCAGCCGTTTAGGCTGTGTATTTTTTTCAAATTTTACGTTTGGCGGCCAGTTTGAATACAAGATGGCGAGTTTTTCAAAATGTCGTAATTTGCCCTTTACTTATCAGTTATCATCCAAATTACATATTTCTAGCTTATTCTAACACCCTGAACAATATGATGAGAGTGAATGAGTGAGTGAGCGTCAGTTAGCCTAAAATACGTAATTTCAAGGGTCCACAACTCAAATATGCTTCAGACAATGAATATAAAATTTTGCACACCTGTACATATTTGCCATATCTCCTTAACTTCGACAGCTCATATTCCTAAATTTAACATCTTCTTTATTACGGGGCCTCGAAATTGCCTATTTCGCCATAATTTATTGTTTCTGTATAACATGCTTCTGACAGTGCTGACGTTTTGTGAAATGGAGAACTTGACTGCATGCACTGCCATGCATATTGATAAGTCGGTCGGAAGTATGAGCAATGACATCTCTCAACGAGAACTTTTCCCGTAGTCGCTTAAGCGTTTGCGATTCCCTCGTCATCTTGCGTACCTTTGAGGTAGAGCTATCAACTCAAATCGAAGAAGGAGAGATCCATGTTCTCTTCCTTCGTTTGCCTGCGACGCACTTAAAAAAAAATATGGTTGGAGTAACTATAAAATCCTATTTGTCATAGTTGAAACTAGGATAGCAATACTACGGGTTGCAAATACAAGTCTTGCTAATCGTGAGTTGTCATTATGACAATATGCATGATTAGGTGAATTGTTATAATTACAATACTGTGAACAATATTTTATGGTAAAATAATTTGTTAGCATTACAACTAATTTTACAACAATGTATAGTTGAATTAGCAATGGAGGAATTATGTCTGACCATACTATATAGCTACGACAACGATATGTATTGCTAAATTGACATAGGGTACCATACAGTATTGTTGTGGTAACTATACAATACGACATCGTCGTTATAACTATAACAGTACTGTATGGTACGACATTGTCATTATAATTATATGTATAGCACCACAACAATACTGCATGGTACGTCATTGTCGTTATAGCTATATGCATAGTTACCACAACAATACTGTATGGTGCCCTAGGTCAATTTCTAACAACATATATGTAGTTGTTGTAATTCAACTATGCATTATTGTATAATTAGCTATAATGCTAACAAAACACCTTCCTAATTTAACTTGAACCAGGAATTTCAATTCACAGTAGTCTATTGTAATTATGATAATACACCATATGTATTGTCATAACGACAATACACGATTAGCAAGACTTCTATTGTGTTTGCAATCCAAAGTATTGCTGTCCCGATTTCAACTATGACAAATAGGATTTTATTGTTACTCCAATCATATTATTTTATTGATACGATTTCTCATTGTTGTTGTGACCATATGCATTGCTCCAAGATCATCTTATGTAACTGACGTAAACAATGTGTTCATATGCCTCAATTGGTGGGTCATTCATAAACAATAACATGCTATACTTTACACTCACCTTTAAAGTTTTCAAGAAAGGATGTAAATCTACAAGATATTAACTCTTCCTCGTCATTGTTAGCTACTCCTCACACAGTCTTGTAATTTGTCTCGAACGAACAAAGATGGCTTCCAAACACACCAGCACACAAGTGTCCCAGGTAAAAGTATAGTTAGAGTGACATTTTTTTTCATTTTCTGCGCATGCGCTTCTAACAACCATACAATAATAAATATATTGTCAAACTTGTAGGCCATGAAGGAATATTGTTCAATTAGTCATAACATATGATTTCCCCAGCAATGTAACATTTAGTAATAATTGTTTACGAATCACAACTATATAACAATACCAGATATAGGCAACTTAGCACAAGAGTATCATTACCATAACAGAATTAAGATTACCATTTTATAAATTTTAATTTTACAGTTTAACATGCAAACATAACTGGATTTACCAGGACCTTTTTCTGTGCGCGCAGCGGAAAAGAATGTAGAAAGGATGTAGATGAAAATCAATATATTTAATGTGCTTTTAATTATTCATTGTTATTCTTCTTAGAGAGGACATGATCCTGTTTCAAATAATCCGAAACATAGTAAACGCATTCTTACACGAACATGAAGTAGACTTACTGCCAATAATGTGTAAAATTAGGGGTAAAACGTGTGTAAATTTATCCTATAGGGGTAAAACTGATGTCCTATAGGATATCAACGAAAATTAATATCCGGATATTTTCCTCTTTTCTTATACGGATATGAAAATTCAACAAATTTTGTTTGCTAAGGCCACAGAGAGGAGAAAGCGACCAATTATAATATACGTAGGATTGCGATAGAACTTGGCAAACAAAAGTTTCTCGAGTCATACAGTACGAATATGACATTAGTTTGTGCGAATTTGAACATTTTCTTGCACAGCATAAGGCATGGCGTACTAAATTCCGCTACATCTAACTTTTCCACAGTTGTGTTCGCAATGAACGGCCGCAACTATTGGTCATCTCGTAGACTGAAAGCCACCCGCACATAGTAAGTGATCTCTATTTTCTGATGTATTTAAACGTAGGCCTATTATTTTCCTCTGATATATTTCTGCCGCTCACATCCTCATAATAATAATAATAATAATTTAATTGAGTGCTAAGAACAGCTTGAAATGACAAGATAGCACTTGGTCAATACATGTTAGATTACAAGTTAATTAAGTAATGTAAATTGATACATGAAGCAAGCAATACAATTCAGATAAAGTGAACTATAATACAATAAGATACATGAAATAAATAAAAGATACATGAAATAAGAAAAATACAAGGAAAATAATAAATTAAGTAATACAAGAAACACGCAGAAAATACACATAAATTAAAAATAAGTTACACTAAAGTATAAACTAATAGGATTCAAAATTTGTAATAAGACGTTTCAGTAGTATGCCGCTCCTATCGGACGTAGTAAGGAGAAGGTGTCGTTCGGTACAAAGGTACATATGTCAAGGTAATCACACCAGTGGTCGTTATGATAGAAAAAATATGGTAAATTGAATTTAAAACATATTAATCTAGAAAGCTCCTTTGTACAGCTTCAAATTTATCAGACATTGTTTTGGATAGATCATTTCAAACATTGAAGGCGTATTCTAATCTAGTTCGAACCAAGATTGTGCATAATGTTATTGTCTGTCAAGTTATTGACTTCTCTAAATATCTATAGGTTCGTCACCATACAGAAGTAAATTAGAATTACTTATTACATCACATAAGTAATTAATGTAGATATTGAACAAAAGAGGGTCTAAAGGCGAACCTTGAGGTATGCCATTCTTGATGGTAGCTTTTTCGGATATAAATTTACCAACTTTAATACAAAAAGGTTCTATCAGTCAAATAATCCTTGAACCAATCGACAAATGCTGTCGATAAGCCAATCCTCGAAAGTTTGTTCAATAAAATGTTGATTTACACTATCAACTGCCTTGGAAAGATCACATTGGGATCTAGCCGCTTTCCATTGGCTTGGATAAATATCTTGCCTATGGGAGGGATTGTACAAATTCACCAATGGTGGTACAAAATACTCAGCACAGCCATAGTAACATAGTTAAGGTCATAATCAGTTCTTAAACCGGAGGTGTTTTTCAATTTCTTGATCGTTGCAAATACATTTTTTTTAAAAATCAGGTATGTCAATTATTTTGTAATTGTGTTATGGCTAATAAAAGACTGCTGAATGTCTAACTATTAAAATATCTTTACATAATCTTGAAAAAGAGGAACTAACTATTTGCTGCTACCATTTACCAGATTGTTATCGTAAATTATTGAATTAATATTGTTTCAAACCTTTTTCCTATTAACTTTTTTCCAGAAATATGATTTGTCATTTCTAATACTACTTTCCAGATGAGTCATTAATCATTTTTTAGTCGCATTGTAACTTTTCTTGACCTCTTTGCGTAAATAAAAATATTTCTTATACCAAATTTGCATAGTAGTCTTTTTGTATCTGATAAAATATTTTGTTTTCTTATTAATTAAAGTTTTCAATCCTTTATATATCCAAAGATCTCTCTTCGTGCATTTATCCTTTTCAAAGATAACTCTGGGCGTCTTATTATTAAAACTACTACGAATATAATAGTACAAGTTATTAATACACCTTTGTAACCAAGTGGATAATTTAATATCAGCATTATCAGGCAGACGCCTGAAGTTGAGACATCACCATCAAAGTTAGCTTTTGAACATACAGTATGTACTGATTCGGTATCTTATGAGAACGTTCATTTAAAACTTTATTATTATGACCTTTAACAAGAAATAGGCATAAATGGGAAGGGTAATAGCGATCTCGATAATTAAGATAGGGAGGATTGATTATAAATTATGGAATATTGTTCCGTGTTAGTAAGTAAAATATTCAAGATAAAAGAAACACTGTCACTACGTTTCAACCATCGCTTGTTTCAGACGTAACAGTTGTGCAAGTTCTGGAATTATTTGCGACTTTTGTTTAATATACAACTGTTTGGAGAAAATCTTCAAAATGATTAACAAACAAGTTACAATATTGGGTAAATATTTGAGGTTTTGTGTCAGGAGGAAAGCAATACAAGGCTAGCACTATGTCAATCAACCCTTGTACAGTAAAGGAGCCAACTATTATGTCTAGAATGGTGGAATGGTGTGGGTAATAACAGAAAATTAAACTCTTTTCTGACTAATAAGAAGCAACCACCGACTTTAGTTTTTCTATCTTTTCAAAACACATCATAATCCCTATTAAGCCGAGTAAGATGTTCCCTGTCATCTTTAAACAACAATAATAACAATAATTGAAATACTTATTTTAAAGCTCATGCCACGACACATCCGCTGGTATTAGCGCTTGACACAGACAAGTGTCGCAAATTGTTTGTTTCGTTTGTTGCGAACACAAAAGGCGTTGGTTGCATTTACTTACTATTAATTTCTTTTTCTGGCAATATTACGAATATGGTTTGCAAACTTCCTTTGTTGCAATAAGTGGGACTTCTGTACGTACATCACCTATGGAAAAATAAATAAATTAGGAATATACTAAAAATATATTCAAAATGTGTACTTTCATAATGTAAAATTATTAAAATTCTACAGGTGTCGTTCACGTACTGTTAATGTAAACAAGGTAACCCTACGGTAATTCTGATATTTCTGGTAATTTCTTACCTGTATTTTATCCCCTAGTGGCGTTTCTTACAAATGAAATTCAAAACTATAGCAGCGATTCATATTGTGTTTCGCTGGTGGTCAAATTGAACAAGTACTTTGAGGTTCAGTTCAGTCCAATTCTTGGATTTTTTTTTAACGCAACCAGTGAGCTGAAGCTTATGTGCAGTAAAAAAATATGAAATGAAAAACAAAAAGTGTTAATTTCTAATTAATTTCCCTACAAGACAAAGGAAGCACGTTCTTCACTGTCAGTAAGTAAAAAGAAAGGGACAGTTTAAGTCACGAGAAAGCTTCTCACTGACATTTCAAATCTAAAATCTGCTTTCACTGCCAATCGACAATCCCGCCACATTTTATCAGTACTTATAATCTTGATTAAAATAAGATAAATTTAATTTAAAATAGTAATCTAATAAACATATTTTGTATTGATTCTACACACTAAATCAAAAGAATGGAATTTTTATTCTTTTAGAGCGGATGCGGAGCAGTGGAATTTCCGATCAAAAGGAGTGGTTTCCAACAAAATGCTTTCGCTTCGAATTTTTAAAGAAAGAATTCGCCGATTTCTTATCTTTTTAGAGTGGTTTATTTTATAATGTTTCATCTTTCTAGAGTGGTTCATTTCACATCTTTTTAGAGTGATTTACAATGCATCATAGCTATTAGTCAACTTTGTTCTGCGCCACTTGTAACTGCGATGGTTATCGACAGACTAAGCTATACTGTGAAATTTATAGCGTTGCGTTTAGTTAAAAATGACAACAGAAAACCTGAAAACTTTTCTGTTAGAAAAATATACCAGAAGACGTCAGGAGTAAGATATGTACAAGAAATCTTCGAACGTTATTCTCAGGTACCTGTAGAGAAGAAAGAAACCATTTCGAAGGCGTATAATCCTGTCGGAAAGCTAGCTGAGGGGCTAAGGCGTTAGATAGCTGGCTGGAAAGTACTTGGTTCAAATCTCCCCCTAGTTTCAGTTTTCTTTTTACTCTTTTTCATTCACAAGTACATTACTTTTCTTTCTTACTACTTATGAATAAATGGTTCCTTTTACATTTTTTTTACATTTCAACATTTTTTTACGACGTTTTCGTGCTCTAAAGATGAAAACTTTATTTGAATAGATGGGAATTCATATAAAAAAATATGTCTACGTTCCCATTGAAATGGAGTACCATAAATCCCATCTTTTTCGAGCGGAAATTTCTCATCTTTTCTCCGATGAAAATTCACTCTAAAAGAATTTGTCTCTCTTTCCGTTCAAATTGGACGGAATTTTGTACTTTTGATTTAGTGTTTTTGTTCTTTGAAATTTTGGTTAGGCCATTCCAAACCAGAGTGAAATATTCCAGTTTTTGGTCTCACAACTATTTTGTACAATTTAATCTAAGTATTTGTATTGATAAACACATTCCATTGGTTAAAAATGAACCTTCTTATGGCTTCACCTGTCATGCTATCAATATGTTTATTAGAACTTAGGCTTCCATCAAAGACTACACCCAGGTCTTAGATTATTCTAGCTTTATCTATTTAAAAAAAAACACAATATTAATCGTATATTCACTAACCTTATATTGCACTTTATTAGTATAACTTACCAATTTCGTTTTTACTACGTCTACACAAATTTAATTCCTTGAACACCAACAAAACATTCTATTGAGATCTTCTTGAAGGAGCTTATTAATTATCATTTACGTTAACTTCTCTATATATTTTTAATCATTTGCTTATAATAATAAAAACGATATTTTAATAATATCACATGTGACATAAAAATATTAAAGAGTAAAAGTCCCAAGGGAGCACCTTGCGGTATACCATGTTGAACGATTACCATATAGGATGTCAGGTTTCCTATTTTGATCGTATAAGTTCTACGGGATAAATAGATTTTAAACCATTCAATATGATTTTACCAATTTACTCAATAAGATTTGGTGATTTTCACTGTCAAAAGCTTTTGAGATGTCAATACAGATAACATTACATTGCGACCAAGGATGGAATACTACAATTTTATGTGGGTATACGCTTCGCTTCTAACGAAACCTTTTGCTTACTACGCCATATACCTGCGTATTTCATAAATTTTAGGTGGGTACACGGTGATGCCTAAAAAATTGAGATGGGTATACCGCCGTAATTATATATATTTAATGTAAATTTCATATTCACACACATTTTGGACCACCTCCCGGAAGTCTGTGAACCACTACCAAAACCAACTAGATACGTCCCTGGTCGGAACATGTGAAAACCAGGAGTCACTAATGTAATAACGCGGAAGATTGCCCCTTAGCATCACTAATTAGGTTGTCAGAAATTACTGTGCGGTTACGGTAATTTTATATGTAAGTGAAGAAATCAGTGTAATGCAAAAGTAGTGTCTAAATACACCAGTATTCATATATAGAAAGCGTTAATCTACAGTGTACAATATAAAATCTAATATCTGTGTGTTTGAACACGATAAAAATCTACCTGAGCCCATTGATTTCCACCGAATTTTTGCATCCGTGTTCCTTGGGTCTAGGCACAGAACAAAGAGATATTTTAGGTCATCGGAAGTGACTGTGCCGCGATCTAATTCTTGAAAACACTAATTTCATTTTTTAACAATGAAATAACCACACAAAATAGGATATCCTATTCAGATCCACAATATGAGAACAACGTAATCAAATAAGGATACTCCTAGGATATACTTCTTAGAATATTAAAAAAAAATATTCTAGGTTGGAGTTTCACGAATTTTCTTACAAGTAAACCTATCGATGCTTCAAACTGCTTATTGGACCAAACTTCCTAGGAGACATCAGGGAACCACCAGATAGCATGATTAAAAGTTCTTTGGCCCATAAAGACGGGCGCAGTGGCCAAAAGTTTGATTCATAAGAATTAGTACTTACTGTATAATCTAAAAGTCATACAGTAAGTACTTCTGGAAATAGTCTGAAAATATTCTGTTCTTGAAACTACAAGAAATGAAGACCCAATGCACAAGTAATGAGCACTGGTTAGGTGATCCCCGATACTCATGACTTGTGCATTGGGTCTTTATTTCTTGCACTGTTTCAAGAAGAACTGAGTATTTCCAGACTTTTTTCAATTAACTTTACGTATATTCATGTAATTTCTCTTTATCTCTCTCAAAAATACATTTGTAGCAAAACTGACTTCAGCAATGCATTTCTTGTAAAATTCTAGCCCAGATTAATATATTACATGACACTCTTCCCATTTAAAAAACCGAGCAAGATTCAAGATGGCTGACTTCAAGATGGCGGCAATGACAAACG